>LPNX010584907.1:172502-200534 GCA_001517045.1 Pseudotsuga menziesii
TGAGTGCTGGGCATGCCTTTCTGACAAGCAGGTCAGATATAAGTGCTGGGTGAAGACCTACATGAGGGTAGGCCTACAACCAGCATGAAAAAGGGCTGGATCTATAGAACTTCCTATGACGAGAAGTATCATGAGATAGCACCAGTGTTGATCCAGATCGAGTGATGACCCAGATCCAGTAATGATGATCCAGTAGTAGTGATCCAGATCGAGTGATGATCCAGATCTAGTCCAGTGTTGATCCAGATCGAGTGATGATCCAGATCTAGTCCAGTGTTGATCCAAATTGAGTGATGATCCAGATCCAGTCCAGTGATGATGATCCAGATCGAGAGATGATCCAGATCTAATGATGACTTGAAGAGAAAGATGACTTGAAGACGAAGATGACTTGAAGACGAGATGATCTAGCTGATACAGAGAAGAAGACCAGTGCTGAAAATTGTGTCGAAAGAATACCTTCCTAGTTAAGAGGGAGTGTTGATGTATATGTAACTTCAGAATGTATTCTTCTATGTATCTTATGTATTGTAACCCGATGTTTACTCCAGGATGTTTCTATTATGTATTTGAGTCATGTGGTCATGCCCCAATGTTCCGATCGGGAGGATTAATAATCTAATCAAGTCATATCAAGTCATTAGGTAAGTCCCCACAGTTTCGGGGCACTCGAGTTATTATACACTAATTAAGGTGTAGGCTCAAGTAGTAATTGTTAGGTTGAGCCTAGATGTGAAAATGCAATTCAAGTGAACAGATGAATATAAATAGAGAGTGAGAGTCTCTCTATTTATCACTCGTGAAATACATCATTCACTCTCTCAAGGGTGGCGCACTAGTGAAGAAGGAAATACTGGGACTAGACAGAAGAAGAAGACTACTGCTGTTTTGGGAGATCTCTTACTGTTTTGGTGCTGATTCTATCTTAGAGGAAGTTGCGGGGTTTTCTCCTTTATGTTTACCCCGAGGAAAATCTCTTTGTGTCTCTTGTCTCTTGTGATGTGCTTATGTTTTATTGTTGTGCTTGTTATTCTCTCAGTGAAAATATCCTAAGATCATAATGCTAGCTTAATGTGATGAAAAACTAACAGTTGAGAGCAAATTGCTAACACAAGCGGGATTGGAAAAAGCTCAATGGGGATCTACTTCAACCATCCAGAATAAGGTATGATTCGAGATCCTTTAGTGTTAGATGTTTGGTTTCTCTTGCATATTAGGAAGGGATTGATTTATCTTGTTTAGCTGTCTATTGTGGTACACCCCAAGCCATAGGAAGTTTCTCTCCGTAACAAAATTGGTGACCATACTAGGGATGTTCCTAGTTGTTTCTCTTTGGGGGTTGTTGGCATTCAATGTACTTGAATTTCTCTGATTTCTCTATTTCTGTGTCGGGTATAGGGGCATGTTTTTCTAGTAGGGTCCTGAAGGTGTAAATTTTGTCTCAGCCTATCTATTTACTTGATTTTTCTTCCTTTTTCTTCCTGTACGCGGATTTTTCTTTCACAGTCGTGTGTACACACCGGTTTTCCTGGAATAGTCACGTATGTACGCTAGTTTACTAAGAACAATCACATATGCCTTGATGTTGATCTTTATTGGGAGGATTAAGTGTTGTTGGATTAGTTTGGATTATTGCTGAATATTCTTGGATGTTTCTGGAGTCTGTATACACCCCTATTTCTGACCAGTGACTTCTTTTAGTTTGATTTTTGAAAATGTTATTTTCATTCATTTTCTACTTTTTTGTTTTGAGATTAGTGCATTAGGTCTCTGTTACCTTGGTGCTTTGCTTGGATGCTGTTTGTGAGTGGTTATAGAGTCTGAGGGTGGTAGAGCCATCTTTTTTCTTTTATATCTCATTTAATTCAAAAAGACAAAAATAGTTTTCTTTTTGCATACTTATGCATTGCTTACATTTTGCATTAGCATGGTACTTGAATTAGGTTTGGTTGGTGAATTATAGTCATATTTTCATATAGGAATGATTGCATATACATTTGAAGGAAAAATATTTCACTTCATGTAGTAGCATACCCTATTTTTCATTCTACACAATGTATTTGCATTGCTTGTTAGGTGTGCATTTTACTTCTTTTTGTGTCATAACTTCATTAGTTGCACATCCATTTACCCTTTGAGTAATACATCCAATTAAAATCAACACATAATAAAATGAATTACACTCTTTTATTTTCTAGGGTGCATCAACAAGATTAGGTTTTAGGGTCTTGTAATAGTTCATTGTAAGTTAATTCTCCAAGACCACTAAACAAAAAAATTAGGTGTCTGTCCAGGTGAGAGTGTGAAACCATTGGTATAATTAGAGTTTCTCAAGATGCTCCTCCTACATGGGAGTTAATCACGAGGCAGTGCACATGATTGTGACTGGGATGACCCTTGGTTACTTTTTGTGAGCACTGAAGATATTTCTAGGATTGTATTCATATTTGGGGTCCTTTGAGGTATTGGTTGGTGCACCCCTGGTGTACCAGTGGTGATTTCAGGCTTCGGACTTTGCTAACTTTCCCATATGGTCAATCCTTCCTACGACTGTATTCTTGAGAATTGGTTATATTGAGATGACCTCAGTTGCCTTACCTAGGTTATCGAGGGGGTATTCGCAAAGGTTATTCTGCAAGTGTCCTATCCAGGTATGGGTCGGACAGCGTAGTCATTATATGCGTTGAAGCTGAGGGCCACTATAATTGGTTACGAAACTCCACTTGTTGTGTATGGGAGTATCAATCCTCTCCTAGGAGAGACACACCTTCTTCATTTAGGAGCTCACATATCCTACTCTTGGTTTTCTTGTGATTTGGATTTACATTTTTTAGGTGTATGCTCTGTGCACACTAGTTTTCTTAGGGTTGGGTAGTTAGATTGATTCTTTTATTTTTATTGAGTTAGTGTGGAGTTAGGTGTGGCACCTCGCCATTCTCATTGTTTAGCAAGACTTCTGCCTTCCACGTCTCCTCCTCCTTTGGGAGAGAGAACCAGATAGTTCGGGTGGATTGCTTCTCACTTTGATTAACACACCATGTGAGATCATGAGGATGAGATTCCAGAGATGTCGTCTCCACCTCACGAGGTTGTGGAGGGTGATCCTACTAGCACATATGATCTGCCACATGAGAATCCTTTAATATTTTCTTATAATCCTTGATTTATGGGTTGCCGGTATTGGCTTCTGGGCGACGAGAGTCACTATGAACCCACAAGCACTAGTAATGTTAGATATGGCATGCCTGATATCCCCAAGTCTGATCTGGCATATCATGCCGAGTTTGAAATTGACCCTAGCACTATGCCTGGGGGCAGTTCCATTCCTTTCCACGAAGAGAGGTTTGGGGGCACTAGTCACATTGCACCTTCCATCCCTGTGGTGGAGGAATATTCACATGCCCATCCCAGGCCTAACGTTAGTAACCCTATTTAGATACCAAAACCGAGACATGTGAACATTGGGAACATGACTTACATTCCTTCACATTTTCCATCGTCTTCGACACCAGTACCTTCAAATTCCTTTTTGATGACCCATCCTCCCCCTAATCCTCGTGGGCCTTCTATATGGAATACCACTACTAGTCATGTCCGTTCTAATCTTGTTCACACCGTAGTATCACAAGGACATGTGCCTCCTTCCGTGTCAACGGGACATGTACCTTCACATGGGACATCTTAATGACCATCTCGTGGACCATCTTATGGTTCAAACTATAGAGCTTCACATATACCTTCTTATGGACCGTATTACGGACAAAACTATCAATCGTATGGGTATGGGTATCAACAACTCGCTTACTCTCCTAATTATGGCTTTGTAGCAGCTCACAATTAGGGTATTCTGCATTACAATACTTCCATGCCACCTTCATGGGTCAAATGGTAGGAGGTTATTATCCCACTCGCTAAGACCATGGTATATATAGCAATAAAGCCTATCAAAACTAGTCCCATCAGGGAGCGTGGCATCGACTGGCTCAACCTAGGCTCATTTTCCTTGCAACCTTGAAGTTACCTAATTTGTCAAGATTGACGAATGATCCTATGTCTCATAATCCACCATGGTCAGCAGTATGGCCTACCATGATTCCTTCAAACATTCCCAATTTTGAAGGTAAGGCGGGTGAAGATCTTAGTGAGCATGTCACCACCTTCCCACCTTTGGTGCTCTTCCAATTCCTTACATGACAATTCCATCTGTTTGAGGCTATTTCAATGCACCCTCATGGGTCCTATGGAGAAATGGTATATACAGTTACCAGGGGGGGGATTATGCTACGTTCGATGATCTTTCCATGAATTTTCTTAATCATTTCCAGCTACCCGTATGTTACGACATTGGTACCAAACCCTTGTCGACCTTCTGAAAAGACAAATCCATGCATATTTCAAATCATATTCGAGAGTGGCGTAGATGGAAATGATTAATTAAAGCCTTTATACCACTAGAGTTTCTTCTAGAGTGGTTCCTCAATTCATTATTACCTTACATCGCAAAGGATGTTTCTACATCCGACGTTCAAAATGAGGACCAAGCTATATTTAGGGCACAAGAGTTGGATTTGATCTATGATCAATCCAGACTCTTGTTTGAGATCATCTTGAATGCTCCAAGATCCAATTTCGACCCCAAGATTAAACCTAGGCCACATGCCAATGGTATTGTTGGCTCCACAAGTACCAAGCCTTTAGACTCGGTTACGAAACAAGTGAGCCAATTATCGATTAACCAGCCTGCATTGGGACAATCCACGGCTTCCTCTCAGCCTACCCAATCGGCAAGTGTGCTTTCAGTGCAAACGTCAAACCCGAAAGGAAACCAACAACGTGGACGGAGTAAAAAGAAAGGAAAAAATATTTGTATCTGTGGGAATAAAAATGAAAATGGTAATAATAATGACAAGAACACGAATAATGCTGGGGGGGACAAGCAGCCTAAACGTAAGGTGAAGTTTCCTTGTAAGTTGTGTAAGGATGATCACCTCACTCACTTGTGCCCTCATATGGAGGATGCCTTAAAGTTCATAGCATAGGGCACAACTGTGTTACTAATCCTTTACCTAATAATCAAAATATGAACTCGAGGACAATTGATCCTGGTTGTGCATCTGGTCAAACTCAAAACTCGTCAGAGGCCACTAGTGGTCACGGATGTATCAACACGGTAAAAGCTTCCAAATTTGTGACACGTGCGAAATATTATGGTTCATCACAACCAGACCTTGGGAAAGAACCTTCCCCACCCGATAGCCCTTTGCGAATTGAAAAGCCTACGGATAAACTTGAAGCTCTGCCTCGCATTGCTAAGGGATTCTTGAAGCGCTTGGGGCACAATCCTAATTCCTGATTTGTCCAGAACTATTCAATTGTTGAGGATTTGGGCCAGAGTCCTTGTGTGATGTCCGCATTAGAAGTACTTCAGACTTGTCCTTTGTAAAGAAAAGCCTTGTTTTCTTCTCTTGGGTTTAGTGACAATATCTCTTCTTCCATTATCAAATTTGAAACCATGGGAGCACATCCTCACTTTCCTCACTACGTGTCTCTTTTGATTCATGTAGATTGTCTCAACAACACCATCATGTGTACTATCATTGATGAAGGCGCTATCGCTTCCGTAGTGTCTTTTTCTTATTGGAAGGGCTTAGGTTCTCCCACGTTGTCTCAGTCTGCCAACATGCTAGCAGCTTTGGATGGACAATCGTTTCATCTAAACGGTATACTTCCTTCTCTACAAGTCCAATTGGGAGGGAAGACTGTCGCGATCGAGGTCGAGGTTGTTGATGCGCCCCTTAGCTACAATCTTTTGCTGGGTAGGAACTAGATATACAATATGCAAGTTGTAGTGTCTTCCCTATTTCAAGTTTTTTT
Organism: Pseudotsuga menziesii; assembly: GCA_001517045.1. NCBI lineage: Eukaryota > Viridiplantae > Streptophyta > Pinopsida > Pinales > Pinaceae > Pseudotsuga > Pseudotsuga menziesii. The sequence continues at coordinate 178,377 of LPNX010584907.1, forward strand.
CTTTCCATTTAATGGGAAGATCGTTACTATTGATCAAAATTATTTCTAGAATCCAAGTGTAAATTCATCATCGGGAGCTTCTATCCCTATTATCAATCATTCTCAGCTGGCAACTGAGAATGTGGGCATGGGTATGTATCCTTCTCCTATGGGAACCTTTAGTTTTCCTGCGCCCGTTATTATGATTGGGTCTATTCTTGGTGGGGCTTCATCCTCATTGAATTCGGTGCCATTTCACACTACCTCTATGGAAGATCCTTGGAGTCTTCCGTCACCGAGTACTTTGAGTAGGCCTGTCAAGATAGGCATGCTGTTGCCTACAACAATGGTGGCGTATCAAGCGAACCTTGATCATATTGTAGAGCCTAGTCCTTCCTCTTCACAGATGGAGGACAAGGACCCTTATGTGCTTCCCGTATGGGTAGTAGAGTCATCTCACTCTCATGAATTCCTTTATGATATTTTTTCGTCAGATGAAGCTATTCTTGAGGCCATGTCCAGGATTGAACATCCTTGGGAAGATTTGCACCATAGATCGTATTTCATTCCTAATCTTGATCAATTAGAGTGTGATGAATTTAGGGCAATTCTAAGAGAGAAGGTTGGTAGACCCATGGTCCCATTAAACTCTCCTGGTCAGATGGATAAAGGGAACATGGCTAACCTATCACCAACGATTCCTATCGACATTTTTCATGATCCTCGTAAGATTGAGAATGTCTACATTGGGGCGGATTGTTCACCTGACGACATTAAAGAGTATACTGAGTTATTTAAGGAGTTCCGTGATATTTTCTCTTGTTCATATGAAGAAATTCCAGGTATAGACCCTCGTATTGTCGGACACAAGATCAAGAATTATCTAGATGCAAAACCAATTCGACAACATTTGCATGTCGTTAATCCTAAAAAAGCACCCGCCATTAAAGCAGAGATAGAAAAACTACTCAAAGTTGGTTTTATATATCCCGTTCCCTTGACAGAGTGGGTTTCAAATCTTGTTCTGGTGAATAAGAAGCATGGAGCGATCTGAATATGAACTGATTTCCATGATTTAAATCGAGCGTGTCCTAAAGATAATTTCCCTACACCATTTATTGATCAGATTTTGGATGAGTGTGCGGGAAGTGGGGCATTTTCTTTTATGGATGGCTTTTCTGGTTATAATAAGATACAAATTAATCTCAAGGATCAAAACAAGACTGCATTTATTTGTCCTTGGGGAAATTTTACATATCAAAAAATGCTCTTCTGCCTTAAAAAATTTGGAGCTACGTTTCAGCGGGCCATGACCTTGATCTTTCACGATCTTAAAAATATTATCGAAGTTTATTTGGATGATCTCGCTGCTCACTCTCATTTGAGAGTGCATCATCCTTACCATTTGCGATTAGTGTTCGAAATATGCCGTCATTATCAACTTCATTTAAATCCTCATAAGTGCATCTTTTGCATGAAAGTGGGTCATTTACTAGGATTCATCATATCCAGGGAGGGTATTAGAGTTGATCCCTTAAAGGTTGAGGCAATACTTCAGTTGTATTCCCCCAGTAATATTTGACACCTTCAGTGTTTACAAGGTATGGAGAACTTCTTACGAAGGTTCGTAGTCAATTTTTCCAACTTGACTAAAGGATTCATGCATTTGTTGAATAAAGACACCATTTTTTACTGGGATGAGAGAGCCAGGAGTATTTTGATGATATTAAGAAATCCATAGCAATGCCCCCCGTGCTTAGTCCACCGGACTATTGCCGTGATTTTTTTATTTATGTGGTCTTGTCTCTGGAGACGGTTGGTATGGTTTTGGTTCAAGAGGATGAGGAGCTCCATGAGCATGTCATATATTATTTGAGCTGGAACCTTATTGATGCAGAATTTTGTTATTCTCATGTGGAAGCTATCCTTAGCCACCATTCATGCAGTTCAGCGTTTGAGACAATACATTTTCCTTCGCAAAACTTTGGTCATATTTCACATCAATCCATTTTAGTTCGTCCTGACTAGAAGGATGATTGGGGGAAAATATAATAAATAGATTGTGATTTTTCAATAATTTGATCTCGAATTCGTTTCAGCGAAATCTAAGAAATCGTTAATCTTTGCTGAGCTCATTTCAGATTTCCCAAATTTGGAGGAAGAGGAGGTTTATGAGGATTCTTTTGTCGATGAGCATATATTCCTCATCTCAACTACAGACCCTTGGTATGGATATATTAGCATGTATTTGCAAACATTAAAGGTCCGTACTCACCTTTCACGGGATGAGCGGCGATGACTGCGTCATGTAGAAAAGAACTAACTCATAGTGGATGATACTTTGTACCGTCGTGGGGTGGATTCCATTTTACATCCTTGTTTAACTCATGATGAGTCTGAGGTCATGCTTAATGATTGCCATGGAGGGGCATGTGGTGGTCATTTATCTGGGCTTTATACAACCCAAAAAATCTTGAGAGTGGGCTATTTTTGGTCATCTATCTTTAAGGATTGCGTCAATGTGGTCAATAAGTGCAACCCTTGCCAGGTGTTTTGACGTAATATACGCCCGTGTCCAGCCTCGTTGCATCCTCTTATCACCGTCGATTCCTTCACCAAGTGGGGGCTTGATTTTATGGATTGCAACCTAGCCTCGGCTGGGGGGAACCATCATATTATTGTGGCTGTCGATTACTTCACAAAATGGGAAGAGGCTATGCCCATAGTTAAATACGATGGTGAGACAACCACACGTTTCATTTTTAACCAGATTATCACCTGGTTTGGCATTCCGAGAGAGTTTTTCACTAACCATGGCAGGCACTTTCAGAACAAAATGATGGAAGAGTTGGCTTCCAAGTTAGGATATAAGCAAGAGAAATCCTCTTCTTATTACTCTCAATCAAATGGACAGGTTGAAGCGGTGAACAAGTCACTTAAGTCTATTCTCCAACGAACCATCACACAAAGCAAGAATAATTGGCATATCATGTTGTATCCTTCTTTGTGGGCCTATAGAATTGTGGTTAAGACTGCCACCAATCACTACAACAAAAACTGTATTTAGTATTGAATTTAGCATCGGATTTTAGTGTAATTTTTTCTCAATTGTGGTGAACAATCTGGCGCTAAACCTGGCGCTATTGTACATTTTTGTAAAACGCCGTCGATTGAATCTTTTTTTCCCGTCCTTTTTAACATCCATTTTTGCGTCCATTTTTGCACACAATTTTTTGCATCTTTTGTTACGCCTTTATTTCCACCCAATTTTGCAACTTCTATTGCATCTTTTTTTGCATCCTTTATTACATCCTTGTTTGCACCCAGTCTCACGCTCAGTTTTGCATCCAATGTTGCGTCTTATTTTGCTCCTAGTTTTTCATCGAGTCTTGCACCCAATTTTGCACCATGTTTTGCATAAGATTATGTGCCCAATTCTGCATCTAACGTTGCATCTAGGTTTGCATCCAATTTTCGGCCCAATGTTGCGTCTAGTTTTGCATCCAATTTTACTTATAATGTTGCATCCCCATTTGCATCTAATTTTGTATCTTTTTTTACGTCTTTTTTTGTATCCATGTCTGTGCCTAATGTTTCATCTTGTTTTACGTCGTATTTTGCATCTAGTTTTGCACCTAGTGTTGTATCCCGGTTGATGTCTTTTTTTGCATCTATGTTTGAGCCCAATGTTGCACCCAGTGTTGCGCCTAGTATTGTGCCTAGTTTTGCACCCATGTTTGTATCTAATATTGCATCTAGTTTTGTGTCCAATGTTGCATCCCATCTTGCATTCAATATTACGTCTAGTTTTAGATCCAATGTTTTGTCCCATCTTGCATCCAATATTGTGTCTCATTTAAGTTTTTTTTTGCGCCAAGTGTTCCTTCCATTTTTTCACCTAGTGTTATGCCTAGTTTTATGTCCATCGATACACCATATTTTGTGCTCAATTTAATGTCCAATTTTACGTCTAGTTAGGAGTCCACTTTTGCATCTACTGTTGCATCTAGTTTTGGACCTAGTATTGCATCTAGTTTTGAGTCATTAATTGTGTCTAGTGTTGAGTCTATTTTTGCATCCAATTTTTCATTTAGCATGACATCCATTTTTGTGTCCATATTTGCGTTTGACATAAGGTCGACTTTTGCATCCACTTTTTTTTTTTAGTGTGACGTCCACTTTTACATCTTGTTTTGCATTTAGTGTTGCGTCTAATATTGCATCCATCTTGCATTACTACATTTTTTACCTTTAGAAATACATTCCAATATCATTAGGGCATGGAGGAATCGAACCACCAACCTCCTGCTTGTAAAGCAGGCGCTCTTCCATTGAGGTAGCACCCTTTAAGAATCGGGAAGAGGACAAGCATTAACACATAGATTTCATCATTTGTAATTCTAATAAAAGACAATAAGATCCAAAGACATTCATGCTTAAAATCCAATTTATTTTTTTAAGCAGAAAAATCTACCATGCTCGGGCAACAAAATATCCTAAACAGTTACGCAATCTATTAAAGTGGTCTGCAAAGATTCTTAGAGAAAAACATAATGTATTCATGCATACCTAATAACCAAAACTTGATATGGACAAAGAATTAGGGATGTGTTTAAGAAATAGTTGTAGAATCGAATTGAGGATGCATGTGTTGCTACATACATGTTGTTATTCATTAATGAGGTGATTTTGTTCAGCAATGGGATGGTAAGAGAAGAACTCATGAATGGTTACTAAAAGAAGATGTCTACTATGTGCAGCATATATGATATAATGAATATTTTAACAATTAACACCAACAAAGTTGATCTATATTATGTGCATTATTTATAATCTAAAAATTAGTAAGATGTCAACAGGAAAAAGGATCATACCGATTTCTACAATTGATAAGGCCACAAGGAGGTGGATGAAGTTCAAGGGTTTCTCATCTTACTAACGATTGTTCCATAAAGAGATTCTGAAGGCGCATTCTATCACTTCATCAACATAGCTTCATGAATCCTTTAGCCTCATTAATCCTGCGAATTTCGGGAGTAGGGGTGGAGAGGGGGGCGCCTCCACGCAACATAGCTTCATGAATCCATTTAATAATAGCGAACAAAGAGAATGTGAAATAATAACTAACAAAAACAACACAAAAAGAAAATGAGAATAATGGGATTCCGAGTAAAAATTAGTGAAGAGACATGGAGAAGGAATGAATAAAGGAAAATTTACATAGAAAAGAACAAATGTTTGCTTGAACTATTCAAAATTTCAAAAGGGGTTTATCAACAAACAATCTCAAATTGAAATTTATCTCAGGCACGTTAATGAACAATTCATGAGTTCCATATTTGTGATGATGAAGACTAATTTGATTTATGGGGTTCTAAATACCAAAAGTTTTAATAATGGGCAATTCAATTTGTTTCCCATCGGAATTAGACGTGCCAATTTAAATTCAAATATCATTGTATAAAATTGAACCTTAGAGAATGAAGGGAGGTGGGGGTTTTGGAGATAGTTCAATTTTTTTCACTTAATATTAAATAATACAATAATCGACTTTACATTTGGGGATCACATGTGGTTTTGATAGGGGAGGACTAATCTAGGTCAGAATGAGAGAATTTTATTGGGCAAGTTCATCATCTTGCATAACTACAAGAATCTGAAATAGAAAAGTTGTGGGTATGAAAGGACATAAGAAGAAAATCTCCAAAATTGCAAGGTCGTAGACACAACAAAGTGGTCAACACAATTTGAGACCTGTCACCCTAAGTTTCCAAAACCAATGTTCCATAAGTGAACATAATTTTGAAAGAATTAGAATACCTGAAACACAACTGAAACAATCAAAGTTCCATAACAATACAGAGGCCACAAGCCCACATAGTGGAATATAGAAAAGAATCACAAGAGTATTTGAATAAAGAATCAATAGGTCATGGACTTTAAAAATACAAGTTCTATGTGTTTTGAGATTCTAACTCAACAACAAAACTATAAGTAAGTGTATGAGTTAGGAGAAAACTTAAAATCCTTGAAAGTAATGGTCTTCCATATTATAAGCGTCTCTTATACAAAAATTATTTGTATTAAGCCATGCGAATATGCATGTGTTCTTTATTCTATGCATTTAATCTAATTCTATATTTGTAGGAAAAGAAAGACAACAAACTATCCAACATCCATAAGAAACATCCAACATCATGTAGATGCACTTTATATGAGCATGAGAGTTGTAAAAGAAAGGGATCAAAAGTCTGTGCAACTTCAGACAGATGATCGTAACATGCCCATTAGAAGGAAACTCATGAACCCCAAACATGGGTAGACATGACAAGAACACTAATAATCTAAATAGAAGTAACAATAAAATATCTATGACATACCATTGATATTTAACATCTTTTTTGTACTTCTCCCAAATGCTTTGTTATGACTCACTCTTAGGGATGACCTCCACAGTAGTCAATATTCCTCCTTCCATTTCCTTCCCTGTAAGAACAAGCTTCTGCACTTTCGACATCTCTAAAAACTTGACATCAATTTGTTAGATGACACAATATCAAAACAATCAAAATGAATTCTATTAAACATTATCATGAGTTGGAAAATTTAGGAAAACGTATTCTTGGATAACCATTTGAGTAGTAGAAATGAAAAATATCAAAGTAAAATATAGTTATGCTATGCAAACAAAAGGCATGTTCTTTAACAAATAATTCCTCAGCTTAGTATAAATAATAATTGTTATCTAAGGGTCCAACATGCCACCTTAAGGACCAACTTGTTAATTACTAACAAGCTATCATCCTACGAACTGACATCAGAAACAATGTAATCCCATTTGAATTGATTCCTTTCCACCTGACCTTGAAAGTTAGAGGATTCAATGCAAATATCCGATCCCATGTAGTGAACGTTTATCCCATGTAGTGTTGTACTTCTTAAAATCAACAAGACGTTTACATATAGTTCTGGTTGACATTCTTTATTTTCTTGTCACCTAGAGCTTTTACTTCTTGATGCTTTCTCATAACAGACGAGTCAAGATATGTAGTTCTCATCTTGAGTTCTGGAGAAGGCTTTTTTAATGATACTTCTGACAAACTAGCACTGTCTTCACCACCTGATATCTTACAATCCTTCACATCAGCAGTCTTTGTCACATCAGCCGTTTTTTTCATGGTATTAGAATCCATTTTCTTTCATTTTCCATCATATGCAGGATTCTTTAAGGATACTATTAACAAACTAGCACTGTCCTTACTACCTGAGATGTTATAAGCATTCACATCAGTAGTCTTGTTCATGGTATCAAAATCTCTTTTCTTGCTTCTTCCACCATGAGTAGGCTCATTTGAGGATATTTATGAGAAATTAGCATTGTTTTTACCACCTGAGATATTATGAGTGTTCACATCAATAGTCTTGTTCATGGTATCAAAATCTCTTTTCTCACCTTTTCCACTATTTACTTTTGTAGATTTCAAGGTTAGGTCTCAAGTGTTATTGGAACTGTAGAGATTCCCAAATGTTTTCTTTACCATTTTTTGCAGTAGATGGACTTCATGTTCTTCTAGGAGTTTTCTTATCTGCATACATCCCTGTGAAAGTAATTTGAGTCAGTTGTCTTCATGACTGCCTCTAAAGTGCCAATAAATCATATTCGAATTGACATCCTACATAATTGAAATAAGAGTACATTGAATAATATAACCTTTTACTAAAACATCACACTTCAACTTTTAACAGGTAGCTACAAACTCCATGACAGGTCATCATTAAATTTTATAAACAGTGACACATAAAAACAATATGTACACTACATGGTTCTTATCAATTACAAAAGATCATACAAGGACCAAACTTGAGGAAACAAGAAAAAACATTCCTTTAATGTAAAACACTTGTGGGTGTACTAGAATGGGTAGACCCATGTGCTAAACTATAAAATGAAAATAAACCAGCGTGACTTGAAGTTGTGACAAGTCCTTATCTCTTTAGAACATGAGATGCCCTTCAATTATTTCATCGCAGCAATAATATATTCTCCTTAAATTTTCTTCAAATAAGGAAATTTCTCTTCTTCATGCGAGCCTAAACTTGGCCCCTAGTCTATAATTGTATTCAATCAAACTGCTTTTCACTCATGGTCTGCTCTGAAATAATGCATGTATCTAGTGATTGTATCCTAATTTGTTCAAGATAAGAAAAAAAAATTAAAATATTGTCTCCATCATTATGAATATTGCTTTCACTCTCTGATGACCTTTTAAAATCTGTCTTTGTTGTCTTATGCTCTGGCTTAGTTATTAAAGATACTATACTAGAAACAATAGACCTCAAATGGTTCTCAAAATAGCTTGTAGGCACTGCACCACCAACAACAGACCTCAAATGGTCAAAATGGCTTGTAGGATTCTTTATCTTTAGTATGGACCTCATATTGTCGAATTTAGATGTTGATGATTCTGTGTCAATTTGATGAAAAGTGTTGTCTAAAAAATAAAGACGTCCAAAAAAAATAGGTGGGGATGGGCCTTTGATTTTTAGATGGCTTTTCTGAGAATATGATTTTCTCTCACTTATCATGCAATTATCACCGCTCATGTCTTTTAAAAAAGGTCATTTAACTTTCCCATTTTCTCTTTGATTTTCTGAAGGTACCTATTCTTCATTTGATAATTTTATACTTGGTTTCTTTGAACTTGGTTTTTTGTCACATTGCATGGTAAACTCTCTTTCCCTCATCTTTATCCCCTTAGAAGATGTAACGGTGTGTTCAAGCTATTCATGCATTAGCGAAACACTATGATGTACAAATGAACCTCTAGGGTCATTTCCTTTCTCTGGTATGGCTACAACATGTTTTTCCTACATACCAATTCTATTTTTAGAAGCAATAAGGTTCTCTCTATTTCCCACTTTTGACCTACAGTTTTGGCTAGATTCCACAACCACATTTGTTGAGAGTGGATTATCCTGAAATATCTCTTCTAATAAAGTTGTTCCCTTCTTTGAAGCCTCTTTGCCTCTCTCTTGGGATTTCACATTTTCATTTCAAACCCACACATTCAAGTGTTCTTTTTCCTCCGACTTGTAATCCTTTGTTGCCTTTGATCCTTTTAAACATTGGAAAGTCCTCCTGTGCAAAGATCTATGTCGCTGGTTTACACTAGATGAGGAAGACGTTTCCATATAGTTATGGTTGAAATTCTTTATTTTCCTGTCACCTAGAGCTTTTACTTCTTGAGTCTTTCTCATAACAGACTGGTCAAGATATGTAGTTCTCATCTTGAGTTCTAGAGAATGCTTTTTTAACGATACTTCTGACAAACTAGCACTGTCTTTACCACCTGAGATCTTACAAGCCTTCACATCAGCAGTCTTCATCAAATCAATAGTTTTGTTCATGGTATTAGAATCCATTTTCTTTCATTTTCCATCATATGCATGATTCTTTAAGGATACTATTGACAAACTAGCACTATCCATACTACCTGAGATCTTATGAGCATTCACATTAGTAGTCTTGTTCATGGTATCAAAATCTCTTTTCTTGCTTCTTCCACCATGAGTAGGCTTCTTTGAGGATATTTATGAGAAATTAGCATTGTTTTTACCACCTAAGATATTATGAGTGTTCACATCAATAGTCTTGTTCATGGTATCAAAATCTCTTTTCTCACCTTTTCCACCATTTATTTTTGTAGATTTCAAATTCAGGTCTCAAGTGTTACTGGAACCATAGAGATTCCCAAATGTTTTCTTTACCAGTTTTTGCAGCAGATAAACTTCATGTTCATCTAGGATTCTTCTTAACTGCATACATCCCTATGAAAGGAATTTGAGTTAGTTGTCTTCATGACTGCCTCTAAATTGCCAATAAATAATATTCAAATTGACATCCTACATAATTGAAATAAGAGTACATTGAATAATATAACCTTTTGCTAAAACATCACACTTCAAATTTTAACAGGTAGCTACAAACTCCATGACAGGTCATCATTAAATTTTATAAACAGTCACACATAAAAAACAATATGTACACCTCACGGTTCTTTTGAATTACAAAAGATCATACAAGGACCAAACTTGTGGAAACAAGAAAAAGCATTCCTGTAATGTAAAACACTTGTGGGTTTACCGACATGGGTAGACCCATGTGCTAAACTATAAGATTAAAATAAACTAGGGTGACCTGAAGCTGTGACAAGTCCTTGTCTCTTTAGAACATGAGATGCCCTTCAATTATTTCATCGTAGTAATATATTCTCCTTAAACTTGCTTTGAATAAGGAAATTCTCTTCTTCATGCCAGTCTGAACTTGGCACCTAGTCCATAATTGTATTCAATCAATTACTTAATGTTGGAATACTTCAACATTTCTGTGCACTATATTAGAAGAGAAAAGGCCAAAAAATTGGTGGACGAGGTCACCCAATGAATAAGTGTATTGAAGATACATTTAAAATAAGAAAAATAAAATCAACAACTTAGATTACTGGCCCTGAATATTTAAATAAAAATATCAAAATATAATCTTAGAGCAAGAGATAAGCAAGGTCTACATATTTATTACATAACTAAATCCCCTATTAAATAGTGTAAAGGGATACACAATCAATGGAAATTCCTAGAAACCTACTAGAGTATAATAAAGACAAGTGCACACAGAAACTCTTTTCTTGCATTTACCACCATGAGCAGGCTTGTTCAATGATATTTTTGACAAACTTGCACTATCATTACCTCCTAAGACCTTATGATGTTTGAATCAGTAGAAAAAAATCCCATGGCATATAATTCATTAATTCAACTATAGGATATTATGTATACATAAATCCCTTTGTATTTAATATATGATAACATCTAGACATATATTAATCAGCTCAAGATACTATACAGAATCATCTAATGACTATAGACACACACACATGTATATTGTGGGGTGCCATTCTTGGGGAACTAAGTAGGCAATGCATGGTAAGGATTGATATCAAATAACTAAGAAGGTATAGTGCTTAATAGGCTTGTGTCATATGTTTATGGTTGTCTATGTGTCAGTGGACTAGTCTTATGCAGTGGTCATGTGTTTTAGGCTCTTTGGGCTTCGCAGGACCACTCTGTCAGTAGAATTGCAAGGCACAAAGACAAACAACCATAACTATATGACTTATGACTATGAAGTTTTGGGCAGTTGTCATTTAATTGATGCAAGTCCAAGCACCACTACTTAGTTCCCCATGAATGACACCCTAACTATATATATACAATTAGTTTCATTAGTATGCACAACCAAGCATAAACATTTAGCATTTACAAAAATTAGAGGTGAATAAAAATTTAAATAATAAATTTGTTTACAGGTAAGGCCAAAGGAATTAATATGTATTTGAGAGAATTGTTTTATCCCCAGTCACTAAGGAAAAAAAATGAAAATATAGAAACCCCAAATACCTTCAGTGGTAGTCCCCAACGATCATTGGCCTCAATATTGTCAAGCTCAGAAATTGACTGGATATCAACATGGTGTACCTTGATATCCAACCTCTTGGAAAGTGCCTTTGACATCCACTTGTTGAGGATCTGCAGTGAAAAGTGTTTACTAGGCCAGACCAAGAAGAGGAAGCAAATATCTAGGGAAATAAGAAGAGTATCCATTTCAATAACCTCAAAATATGAAACTTCAGCATTCATCATAGATAGAATATTTGATATCAGCAGCACATGACGTCCATCTGGAGTGGAAAGCATATTTAACATTTTGTCCTCCGATTCTACTGCACATTGGCTCTGTGGAATGGAAATGTTTTGAGTAGGAATTTTATCCTGTTACATCAGTCAAGATAGTTAACTGTTATGTTTAAATTCCTCCAAAACAACAATACAACATCCAAATGGGTACCAACATTTAATTTTAAAAATGAATGAAATTCTACCAATTAGAAAGTTGCCTTTTTGCAATGTAATGTTGCATTTGACAGAAACTGAGTTGTTCACTCTCCTAAATTCTATAAACTACACAAGAATTCATTAAGAGTAATTATATGAGAACAAATTAATTTACCTTTGAATTCCTGTAGACCTTGCCATTCAACTTCTTTAAACACTGTACAACAACACCCTGTTTGGAAGCAGCAGATGATTCCTTTGAATGAGCAATGTTAGATGTACGTACATCTCCACATACTCTTGAAGATAGAGACCTTTCTGATTGTCATTTTTTATGAATCAGTGGTTCACAACTACTACTACTTTCACCATTTGAATTCTTATTTAATGAAGTATGTTCTCCCAAATTCAGATCAGAATATGGAACATATTCGGCAAAGTTGTCACAATCAAGCAAACTTTCTTCAGAATCAAAGTAGTCTAGAGTCAGTATGATATTTTACAGGTAGATCTTCCAATGCTTCATCAAGAATTCCCTCATCCTGTTCAAATCTTTGTGCTATAGAAACCATCTTCATAAAATCCTCTCTTGCAAAGACAATCATACTGCCACAGTTTCATTTTCTTATCTCCCTCGCCGTGCATTTAAAAATCAACCTTAACAAATAAGGATTGGCACAGGACACAAAATAGGTTCTTGTAAACATAATAATGACCTGTTGTAGAATAAAATAATAAATTAGAAGGCAAGAGATACCATGATTGAGGTACATTGGAAGAGAACATCATTCGCAAATAATGTATGCAACATAACATAAGCACTTGCAGAATAGCAACGATAGGTGCTCATGTGTCCCAGTGAAATACTTTCCTGTGCTACTAGCTTCTTTAGTGACCAAATCATCTGATGTTGTAACCTTATAAGCTTAACAAATGCAACCTTCAAAAATAGTTTCCCTGCTGGTTCCACGGATAAAGAAGAATGCCTTTGCTCCTCAGAAAACCTAGTCCTAGCAAGATTCATTGGTTCTTTACATAGTAATTCCTCATGAGGTAAAAGTGACACCCTGTTAAGAAACTAATAGTGTTTACATGTTTCCACTCCGAATGGAAACCAGTCAATAAAAGCAAAGTTCACAGCCTCTCCATAATTGAATCTTGAGACAACAATCCAATAGTCTATCACACTACTAATAAAAGTTGCCATTGTCCATGGACTATTAGCACTCAATCGAGGTAGTGTAATTGTCAAAAAATAACAAAGAAACAAACACTAGCAAGATACGTAAACAAATGAAATAATCTCCTACCATGACTGAAGCCTGCATCATAAGATCTAGGGAAAGTGATGACAAACTCATCGGGTTTTTGCACAGCTTTGAAAACAGGAACTGTATGTTTAGATAACACATTTGGAGGGAACATTGTTTTCTTCCCTATAGGAAAATCATAAACTACGCCATCTGCTTCATCTGAGAGCAATTCCTGATCATAGACATGCTCACTAACCACATTTTCGAAATCATGAGTAGCACTTCCAGGGACACCATACATGTCTTGGGTGTGCCACAATGGTGATAATTTAGGATGCCAAAGTAGGAAGGATGATAAGTGCACAAGATTACAAATCAAAGTATGACTCGAGAAGGAAAACTGCCCAATAATAGTTCCTTGCAACAATTAATGCCCTCATAAACAAAACCCATGCAAGGGAAGTAACCATAAATCATGTGGAGCATATCAGCGATTGGTTCACAAGATTTTAAGATATTAACATCAATTTTCCAATGTTATTAATTAGAATGATTTATTTCAGAATCATTCCTTTACAACCATTTTCAATAAGAGGTTTATCCCACTCACTTTCCTACAGAAAAGATTTGACTCAGATAGACCTTTAAGGGTCCTCTCACTTTGACTCTGACGCCAACTTTAGCCTTGAGCTATATGTATTCAATGGACTGGCTTGTCTCCTCTAAGGCCACTTTGTAGATAACCATGGCTCTTCCTCTTCTTTTTCCTGTTAGTGATTTGTTCTGTTGGCTAAAAATGAAAATCGTGGAGATGGGAAGATGGAAGTGGTGGAGATGGGAAGATGGCAGATTTGTCCCTTGCTTTTGAGATTTTCTTGGTGGGAAACCCAATGAAACAGATGCTGATATGCAAGTTGAAACCAGTGTATTTAGAGCACAAACAAATGCCATTTTTTATTAAGATAAAATTTCAGATTTGCAAGTTAAAGTCACGCCTGGGAATTAACATTCAAGTATGGCAGCCATTGATGATGCCTAGTATTTCCCAGATCTGGAAATGAGGAGTCTTGCTGCAGCAGCTCTTCAAACAGTTTAGATTTGATGAATATGATGTATTTCATACCTAGTGACAGTGTGGACCTCCTAGATTGTGCCCAGCAACAAGATAGAAGTTCCATCTCCTTAAAAACGACCTCTAGATAGTCCAGAGACCCCTTTTTTTATGAATATTCAGCTCCAATAAGGAATAAAGTTGACTCTCAAGGAAACAAGCAGCTCTCCGGTGGTATAAATTTTACCCACACTAGAATTTACCTCACCAGTAGTTAGTACAATTCCCAGAGAAGAAACTTAGCCTAAGGATGAACTCACCCTTCAATAGATGTCCACACTACTTTTACACTACCTAGATTTCCAAGGAATGGTACTTGGCCTTTCTAGAGAAGAATGTTCCCTTCTACAATGGTTCTAGCAGACAAATCAACTCACAGCTTTTTTCTTCTTCAACCAACTACCGATAATGTGCCAAAAAATCCAATGAATCTCCACAACGATTTACCCACAGCTGGAAATTACTTAGCCAATGTATGTAGATGATAAATCTGAGTGGTTTCTACTCCCTATAGTTGCCTTGGACCGAAACTATTCTCAGCAAGGGTTTCAGTCCAAAAACCCCAAAGTCGGTAGCTCTCCAAAACCTATTTTGTTAAATCTTTTTCTAATTATCCTAAATCTATTTTGTTAAATCTTTTTCTAATTATCCTATAATAAAAAAATTTGTGACTTTTTTTCAACTTATTGCGACCACTGATCAAATGTGAAGGGTGGGTATTTCAAATGGAAGGGCATTTATTTTTGGGGCCCTTCTTAGTAATTGTATTTTAATTGAGAAATATAAATTAACTAAATTATTAATTAAAAAAATGTAAAAAATAAATAATTTTTTCAATTTTTTATAAGTTTTAATAATTAAGCACCTCTTAATATTTATATGAAAAATGATATATTTTCAATAAAACTTATTTTATACACATTAAGTTGTCATATGCGTATCATTAACTTTTACAGTTTCTATTGTATTTTTTTAAAGTTGGAGCACATTTCATTATAAAAAAAAATTACTTAGACTATATCCTAACCATATTGAGGCATCCAAGTGAAATCCAAGCATGAGAGATCTAAGAATGATAAGGAATGGGAACCTAAAATAAAATAATACACAACTTAGAAAACATTAAAAAATTTCCTACATACCAAGCAAGTTAGCAAAGCTAGCATAACCGGGGTGAGGGCATTAAATTTTTTTGTTCAACACTTGTTGTGAAAGCATACATGTATGGGATGGAGGGGAAATGGAATCAAGCCTACGTCAATTGAATCCTTGCAACTCACTACATGTTTGAGTCTCAACAATCTGCCTTTTAAATTAAACAAAAATACCAAACGAAGTTTATTAATGGCTAGATTTGAGAAAGTTCTGAGTGTGAGTAATTAAGGGCTCGGGGCTCTAAAATTTGTTGTGTTTTGTACCAGCCCATGATTTAGTTAATCGACAGTCACATGTAGTAATCTAATTATTTAATGAAAACATCTAATGTGTATGTCAAAATCATTTTCCATGCTGATCTAGGCCACTGTCAAAATCGTTTTCCATGCCAATCTAGGCCACTGCCCTCTTTATTGTCTTACCAAAAGGCATGATAATGAAGAAGATGACCTAAAATTATGGACTTCACCTTCAAAGAATGCCTTGCAATCACATTGGTAAGGAGTGATAAGAACATCACAACAATCCAACGTGTCAAATGTTAGTTGATAGTGTTAATTAAAGAGTTATATGGTAAATTTAATATACGAGTTACTTATACTCGTTTCTTACTCTTTGCGTCTTGAAACGTTTAATATATTATGGTTTTGTCTATGCCTTACCCAATTCCTATTATAAGGTGAGGATGTACATGCATAATAATCCTTAGTTATGACTATGAGATAAGGATTTGAAGGGAAAAGGATGTAAATACAAGTAATTGTTATATGTATTTTGGTGGTGCCGAGGACAAATGTTGTGAGAAACCACAATATTTGGAAGGACGGAGGGGGATTTACATCATGAACATGCCACCCATGAAATTAAAGACTATTCTTGAGCCAACAATTGTTTTTTTAATTTTATTAATAACCATTGTTTCTCCATATCGTGTGCCCATTGACACTTCTCTATAGCAATGAACAAATTGACCTATGCATTGTTTGTGATCCTAGCTACATGTCATTATTTGTATTTGCATGAGATCGAGTGTTGTTTATAGTTGTCATGAGTCCATGATATTCATGCAAGAAATGAAGTCTTATAGAGGATGACTCATCAAACTGACCTTTTGAATTTCATTTTGACAAAAAAATAGTGGGCATTGGTAGTGAGGTTCACATAGATAGTAGGAACAAAGTTTTGAGCTCGTTTCAGGCCTAGTAGTTCTTTTTTGTTATAGTCGTAGTTATTGACACATTGTCACACTTTAGAGTGCAGCCCCAAGTGGCTCGAGAGTCAGAGTTGCATCTCGATGGCTAGTGTCTCGTAGTCATCAATGATTATTGGTCATCTTGCACAACTAAGCAGTGAGTGCATGGCATGGGTGAGTGAGTGATTATAATTTATCATATTTGCAATATTTTGAATGATAAGTTTAACTTTATAGCATAGAAATTTTAACATCTTGAGAAATTTATATGGATGGGTGATTTCAAATGTTTCCCTTCTTTTGAAATGTTGATATAAATTACGCCCTTCTTAATTGGAAAGGGTAAAATTTAGATTTTAAATTTTTTTGAAGGTTAATTTTAACTTTACACTTTTGGAAAGGGCTAGAACCCTTTGGAAGGGCTAGGAAGAGTTCAATTTTGAACATTGAATGTGACCCCCTTTTACTTTTTATCCTAATTTAATAAACATAAAGTTACTTTGGAATTTTTCCCCTTTGAATGTAATATATGTCGCCATAGCGACGAACGTCCGTGACTATAGCGACAATCATTGGGGACATTTTCATTTTTTTCCAAAATTTTAAACACATTTTCATTTGTATAGGTTTCATATTAAAAAATGATCATTTATTTATAAATTTTAGATATGCATGGTTATTATGACAGATGGCAAGCCAGGTTGCCTTAAATAAATGACCATGTGATGTAAATTCATAATTTCGTTTTGTATGAATTCCTAGTAACGAAAATACCTGGTTTTCTTCTTTGAGATTCCCATGAGACATCAACATTGTTAGAGACACTCTTATGAACAAGTCTAAAATTGTTTATAAAAACTTCCACACCTTTATTGCAAATACAACAACTTAGTAAATATTGTGGAATCTATACACAAATATCCCAGACCCAATCAAGTCAGATATAGTGCATTTCAATCCCAAAATTTTCGTGGCTCCTTGGAAAATAGAGGAATGGGCTCATGATTGAATCAGTTGGCCGCAATCGATAGAATAAAGAATGGAACACTGATTGCAAGCAAATATTGCGATGTATTTTAACAATTTTGACGGTCTGCTCAATCTCGACCCAACCCATTTATATCGACCCAACCCATTTATATCTCAAGATTTAACATCTCCACCTTCCCATTGATATATAATTTCTTCTTTGGCATGTTTATGTATAATCAATAGGGTTTTTAATCCCCTCCCTCCGGACCACATAGGCTTTCATCTCTTCTTCTTAAAGTTGTATTTTCTTTTATTTTTTTAACTAATGAGAAAAAAAGGAAAAGGTAAAAATTTAACAAAATAGATTTAAGAAAATTAGCAAAGAAATCCATTGCTATATGGATGTTTTCACCATAACGTCATGTCAGACATGTTGTCATGGCCCCTAATCTATAATGTCATCTCTATGTGGGAAATCTTTGGCTTACAAGAAATAAATGGTCATTTCAAGCTCTGTGCAACCAAGAATAATTATCATTGATTGGGCCATATTATTAATTCAAAACATAACGTCTAAGGGTAAGGGGCTCATGGGCCATGTGTGATTCCTTATACCACCTCAAAGGACCTATATAATACATAGATAATATCTAGCCAATGAGTAAGATATGTCGGTCATTTTGAGGTTTGACACACCAAGTATGGCTTTCAGTCCCTTGGACATGATTTGATGTGAAATGGGTTATTGGGCCAAAACATTTTTCCTTAGGGCTCATGAACTATGTGTGGGGCCTTAGGCCACCACAAATCCCTATAAAGGGAATATTGGCATGTGTGAAAGATATAATACATGTTTTATGAATTTTGGTTAACCATGGATATATTTTGTAACTTAAGCAATGGAAAGGTCAAACGACATATCCTTAGGCCATAACATTTTCATTTGTCCTAAAAGCAAAATATGGTCGTAGAAGATTCCACATAGGGCGTAACAGAAAAATAGGAAAGTATAACAATGATGGAGAATCCTTTTCATTTGTTCTTAGAAATCACGCTACCTGGCATAAAATTATAAGAAAGCCACATGATTTGATTCAATACCCAATTCTTTCCATCTTCGTTATTTTAATTCAATTCCAAATTCTCTCCATCTTCAATGATCCTATTGAAGGAAAATGCACTTATTTCTTTAATGGAATGTGGAAGCTGGAAGCTGGGAGGTCATCCAGAGACTCTATGAGAAAGCATTATCATGACTGGTACTTGAGTAATAGGCGCTTCGAGAGCCACTTGTTATAAATCCAAAGCTTTGTAGTGTTGTGTGCTCGATCTGTTAGTCCTTATAACAAAGCAGGCTCACCTGGTTCATTCTCAGCATCCAACGATCGTATGGATTTGGCCCCTTGTCCCTATAATTTATGTACCCTTGTAGAGTTTGAGGTATGGCTACTCAGATTAGGTCTCATAGTTGGGTCTTATCTTGGATATTCCTAATTAGTCCATCTGTGTGAATCCATCTCATAAAACATAGTTGTAAATGCCAATCTGTAGTAATACAAAATCCAATCGCAAGATAGCGATCTAAATTTTGCTGACCTAGCATCAGTAGAACCACCAACATAGGTATATATTATATAGTATCTGAGGAAGCAACATCTAAGACAAAGAGAGTAGAGGCATCAATAGTGGTAGATATCCTACTTTAATTTGATCCATCCTGAAAAACCAGGCTTTGAACGACCTGGCCCGAGAATCAAGACACCCACATTGCCAACTGGGCACCTTGAGAAGTCCTCATGGGAGGAATAATATTAAATCCTCTCATGGCTGAATTGGGGACGGACCAGACGGACCAAATTGATACTCATAACCTCGAATCCATATATTGATTTAGTAGAAGCCCCTTTGGGAAATGAGTAGTTGTACATAGATGTATATTTGAAAAATCCTTCATGTTTTGCTTCTCCTCCCTGTGAAAATTCATAGGTTTTAATATATATTTTAATTTGTATAATGTATAAGTAAATAATATGTGTATATATTTAATTATATTAAATCACATAACATATGAACTATACATATTTATTTATATTAAATCTTTTAACATATGAACTATAGTAACATATTTATATTAATTATATATTATTATTATATTTACATATTTTACCATTATTAAGGTGAAAGAAGTTTATATATCATAATGGTGTTTATAAAATATTTACCTATTTTATAAATCCGTTAAGTATTATATTTACATTTATTAGAAGTGTAGTATGGATGGACTATGAATGTATGGATTTTAACATAATTCCCTAAAATGAAGCATGTTTTGTTGAGAAAAAGAAAATTGGAACAATTTCAATATTATGTTTCCCTTGTGGTTTGAATTTTGTACTTTGGTGGGGTGTTTTATAATAATCCCACTTGTTATGCATGCTTTAAATGGTAAACATATCCCATATGCTTTAAATGATGACGATGATGAACTAGATGACAATGACATAGATGATTCTTTTTATGATGACGATGATGGAAATGATGATGATCATGATCATCATCGTCATATTTTTCATTGTCATCATGATTATCACAATAGTCATCATCATCGACATAATCATCATCCATGTCATCATCATCGCCATTGTCCTTGACATCATCATCATCATGATTATTGACATTTTCATCAGTTATTCATCATTACCTTTGGCATAAGAAATAACATCTACCCAAAATATGTGATTAGTGGAAAAGGGTCATGGAGGACACACACGATTTATGCATGACAAATAACAAATCATTTTTTAAGATGATCAACATCATCATTCTCATTGTATTCATCATCATTGTCATTGTCATCATCACCATCATCATCATTCATTTCATTTCCATCATAATCATCGGCAATGTCATCATTTCCATTATCCTCATCATCATCCTCATCCTCATCATCATCATCATCATCATAATCATCATCATCATCATCATTGTCATTGTTCTCCTCATTATCAACAACATTATCATCATCATCATAACCATCCTCAATATCATAATCGTTATCCTCATTTTTATCTTTAACATCTGGGTGTAAAAATGGATGCAAAAGTGGATAAAAACATGGATGCAAAAAGGATGCAACAAAAGTAGGCGAAAAAGTGGGCGCATAATGGGGTGCACCAAAAATGGATGCAAAAGGTGATGCAAAAGTGGATGCAAAAAATGATGCAACAATGGAAGCAAAATATGATGAAAAAATTGGCGCAAAAGTGAATACAACCATGGATGTAAAATTGGATACAAAATTGGATGCGAAAGTGGATGCAACAAAAGTAGATGCAAAATTAGTGGTAACACCCAACGCAAAACTCGATGCAAGAATGGATGCATTAAGCAATCCAATAACTGATGTAAAATTGGATGCAAAAAAATATGCAAACGTGGATGCAAAAGTTGAAGCAAAAGTGGGTGTAAAAGTAAGTGCAGAAATGGGTGTGAATTGGGACGTGACAAAAGTGGATGAAAAAGTGGATGCAATAGTGTTAGGTATAACTCCCGATTCGATGTTTATTACATTGCCAAAAGCTATTATTTATACATTAGATGTGGCGGTTGAAAACCAGCCTTTTCACCTTCCTATCTATTCATATTCCTATCTATTTACAATAATCCCGACGGATTATTCTAACAATCCCCCTCTTAATCCGAAGGGATGTTCGTAAGTCCTAGCATGTTTCTGAATTTTTCAAACTTTTCTCGTCCAAGCGCTTTGGTGAAGATGTCTGCAACTTGATCATTCGTGGAACAATGTCGAAGATGGACTGTTTTGGCCTCTACATGATGTCGAATCAAATGATACTTTGTGTTGATGTGTTTGGTTCAATCATGGAATCTAGGATTCTTAGCCAGCTTGATTGCAGAAGTATTGTCTACCAACAATGGAGTGGAGTTCTCTTGTTTTTCTTGCAAATCTTCAAGTATCTTCCTGAGCCATACTATTTCTTTCGTTGCTTCAGCTGCAGCCACATATTCTGCTTCTGTTGTTGAATCTGCTGGAACTGACTGTTTGTGAGATCTCCATGAAACAGCTTCCGATCCAAGACTCATAGTGTATCCAGAAGTTGATACTCCTGTCTCCTTATCGCCATCAAAGTCTGAGTCTGAGTACCCAATAAGTTTGAAGTCATCCACTTTAGAGTACTTGAGTCTAACATCTTGAGTCCCCTTCAAGTATCTTACAACCCTCTTTGCAGCTGACCAGTGTCCTTCGCAAGGTTTATGCATGAACCTTGAAAGTATGCCAACAACATAAGAAATATCTGGTCTAGTTTTTGTAAGGTAGATAAGACTTCCAACAAGTTGTCTATACTTGGTCGCATCTTCAAATTCTTTTCCTTCGCTTGATGTGAGCTTCATTTTCTGTTCCATTGGAGTAGATATAGGATTGCAATCTGTCATGGAAAATTTGTTGAGTAGTTCTCCAACATATTTTTTCTGAGATAGGAATATATACTTAGGATGTTGAGTGACTTCAATTCCTAATTAATAGTGGAGATGTCCCATATCTGTCATTTCAAAGATCTTTTTCAAATATTTCTTTATGGATGATA
>LPNX010584907.1:201764-247237 GCA_001517045.1 Pseudotsuga menziesii
ATAGACCATTCTTTTTCAACAAACGAAGACTGTTATAATTTAGATGACCAAATATTGCATGCCACAATGAGCTAGATGACATATTACCTTCTCCATGTTGAGAGAGGTAGGCATAGTTCTGAAATCTTGCTGATGAACCCTTGAGCTTCAGCAACTTTCCATCTTCGTATCCAGTCATGATGACTTGGTTGTCAGAGGACTTTCTTATTTAAACGATTCCATCAAATATGTGGATGGAATGGCCTTGCTGTCGAATTTCCACCATGGACAGCAGGATTCTCTGCAACTCAGGAAGATAGAGAACGTTCTTCAACAAGAAATCAGGGAATCCAGGCATCTTCAGTCGAATGGTGCCCATTCCCTTTGGTTTAATGCTTGACTTATCTGCAAAGTAAACTATGCCATCTATTGATTCATTAAGTTCTTCAAAACAATCTTTTCTGAATGTCATGTGTGATGTTGCACCAGTATCAAGCAGCCAACAATATTTGTAAGATGAAAGAGAAGTCATTTCATTAAATGCAAGATTACAATGTGCAACAATACAAGAATCAGAAAATTTACTAGCATCTTGGTCATCTTTCTTCTGGTTGTGCTTGTCTTTGATGGAATCCCATGAAGCCCAACACTGATCTGATGTGTACCCAGTATTTCCGCAACGCTTGCACTGCAACTTTGATCTTTTGCTTCTGCCCCCTCTGCCTCTCTTGCTGCAAACTCCCTTGGAAGGGTCTTTGGATTGGTCTTTGCCAGCAAGGGCAGCACCAATACTAGATGCCAAAGAGTGCATCTCTAATCTGGAAACTATAACTTACAGAATGCTTTAGAAAAAATATGGGATGCAGGTTTATATTCCTGCTCCTTTACATATTACAATATGATTCTGCAGCCTATCAGCCCTATCAAAACAATCTTGCAGCTACTCTATATTTAATTTCTATATCATTTCAATATATAAATTCTGTGCACAATGCAAGTCTGAGTCTCTGCACTTTTACAATACAGTCAATGCTACAATTAACCAACAATCTTCTCATGCAGGTTACAGATTTAGTTTCAAAGCACAGTTACAAATTGAAAGAAAAAGAAACGCAACAATTCCATGCTATGTCATACATAGGCTTCTTTAATACAAAATATATCAATTCGGCCACAACAGCAGCAAATACAAGGATATAATCTTAACATTCAGCTCCACGCAGCTCAGGCAGCTCTTTCCACCAACGCATGCAGCTCTTCAACGAGTCTTCAATCTTCAAATAATCTTCACAGTCGTAGCTCATACAACAGCATCATGAAAATATTTGCAGACTATTCTCAGTCACTTCGATGCATGTTAAATTCGAGGTCCATGACAACAAATGCATGCCAGTTTTATCCAGTAGGGCATGTTAAAAAATTATGATAACTGTTCAGGCATTCAATTCAGATATACAGATTTAATTTTTTACTCAGTGTGCCTTAAGAAACTTGAGCAAAACCCATTATGTACGAATGCATCCTAGGGTTTAGGTATTTGCAGAATTTTGAAAAGATTCTACAACTAAAGTTCAGATCAAGGGGCACATAAATGTTTCAAGTCCTCCTCCTTTTCAAACCAATCAGGTATCAACCAAAAAATACAACAGGCATACCATTGAAATCGCAGCTCTGGATTTCACCAAAAACTAGGTCGCAGTTCACAAAATATAATATATATGTATGATCAGACTCCACGCAGTCTTCTATGGTCACATATAATATTCATACAACATGCTCAATGGGCAGCAGCTCACAGCTCACAGCTCCACGCAGGTAATCACAAGTCGCAGCTCTTACAACATGACCATCGCAGCTCTTAGATGATCAACGCAGTCTTCAGCAGCATAAAAATCAGTCAGTAGTCTCTTCACCTCTTCACGTCTTCATGCAAAAGAAAATGTCACATTAAACTTCCCGCATAAAACTAGGGTAAAATTAGGGTTTATGCGTTCCCAAAACGCATTATCTCCAATGCAGACAGGCGGTTCTCCACGGGTTCAGTCTTCAAGCACAGCTTCACCATTCAGTCTCCGGGTGAATGTATAAGCCAATATTTATTACAGACAGTTTTCGTGCATCGCAAGACCAATGAGGTTGTATCGAGCGGAGGATTCTCAGGATTCGCTTCGCCTGGCATGTAGCTTCACTTTGAACATGCCTTTCATGTAAAGAGTCACTCCAAGCTTCGATTTCACATTTTCAATATTATCAGCAGCTCTAACTTTAAAGAAATACAACACAGACGCTGCTACGTATTTCATTTGCAAATAAGCAAAGTCTTTTCCCAAGCACATACGAGGACCTCCATTAAAGACAGAAAACTTTGGTGTTCAGAGGCCCAAACGATAAATGGTCTGCAGTCGTCACCAGCGATCCTGCAAACGTGGAATACATGAAGTGATATTCAAATGATGATTATCACACATAGTTTCAAATTTTTCTACAAGACGTAGCTCCACACAGCGCCTTCACCCTTCTGTCTTCAACGCTGGCTCTTACTCAGCAGTCTCTTCATGGAAGAGAACCATTTGAAATCGCATCTCTCTGGCAATGTGGAAGGACACTACAAGAGGGCGTAGTCTTCACAAGTCTGGGCACACTATATTGAAAATGGGGTGTTAAAACACAGCAAAAATTAGGGTTTCTGCATTCAGTGGAAGAATCTCAACAAAATCGCAGCACAAGAAAAACTTAGCGTGAGGGAAATGTAACGCATACAATGCATGCGATTCCACTGGCAGACTGATGGAGCAGTCTGGCAATGGACTGGCAAGCAGAATGACAATGGACAGAAATGCAGCAGGAGTTATGGCAGACAGCCCTGCTCTAATACCAGTTGTTAGGTATAACTCCCGATTCGATGTTTATTACATTGCCAAAAGCTATTATTTATACATTAGATGTGGCGGTTGAAAACCAGCCTTTTCACCTTCCTATCTATTCATATTCCTATCTATTTACAATAATCCCGACGAATTATTCTAAGAAATAGTAGATGCAAAAAAATACGTAAACATGGATACAAAATGGGATGCAAAAAGGGATGAAAACGTGGACGAAAAAATGGATGCAAAAGTGGATGAAAAAATGGATGAAACAAAATGAGATGTAAAACTAGACTCAAAATAGGATGTAAACTTTGATGCAAAACTTGGCGCATGAAGGGATGCAAAAAAAGAAGCATAAGTGGATTCAAAAGTGGATGTAAAAAAGGATGCAGAAGTGGATGAAAACAAGGGCATAAAAGTTGAGGCAAACTTGGGTGTAAAAGGGGGTACAACAAGAGTATATGTACAAACTAGGCGCAAAATTAGGTGCAAAACTAGGCTCAAAACCTATTGCAAAACCTGATGCAAAACCTGGCGCATAACCAAGTGCAAAAACCGGTGCAAATTACTTCGTAATTTGTGCTAGATTTAAAAAAAGGATGCAAAAAATGCCTAAAATAGCACCAACCCATGAAATCGTGACATTTTGTCAAAAAAATGAAGAAAAATACACTGAAAGATGGTCTAGATGAAAAAAGGGATGCAAAAAGAGATGCTAAATCCAGTTTTTGTTGTAGTGAGTTTTTCTCCCTGTCTTCTTGTGCATTGGGTGGAGTCAGTATTACCAGTTGAATGAAAAATTCCTTTTTTGAAGCTAGCTGTGGAGCTTTTACCAGAAACTTTCACTTTGGAAGAATGTTTTGTCCACTTAGAGCAGCTTGATGAGCAGCACCGAGATTCCTTAGTGGCTCTTTAGGTTAACAACTGTTGCATTAAGGCCTAGTATGATAATTCTATCCATCTGAGGAGGTTTAGTGAAGGCTACTTGGTCCTTTTGTGGGATCAAGCTAAGGAAACCTTGGGGGAAAGAAAGTTTAATCCCATGTGGCATGGTCCTTACATGGTTAAGCATGATTTAGAGAAATGCGCCTATGATCTGGTTGATTATGAAGTGACAACCTTGGAAGAGCCTAGAAATGGGATCTGTCTCAAAAAATACAATGCATGATCTTTAGCCAGGGTCGATTTTTGTATATTATTGTATAGTTTGCATTGCATAGTTAGGTTTTCTTATGGTGATCGGGTTTTTTGATTAAATTTCGTTTCTTATGGTAGATGTCGATGGAGTCTTTCGTTTACTTAGGATTCACTGATGGTGCTAGCCGCAACACTCAAAACTCACCTGTGGCTACTTCGGTGATCTATACTCCTACGGGTCAAGTATTGTCTTCAAGAGGCATATGTTTACAACCTTCGTCAAACAATGTTGCTGAATATAGTTCCATTATTGAGCTATTGCGTGATGCCATTTTGCATGGCGTCCTTTCTCTTAAGGTACATCTTGTTTCACAGTTAATGGTTTCACAACTTAATGGCTTGTATTTTATTAGGGATCTGACATTATTAAGAAGATTCTTGTGTGTTAGATTGCTAGAACAGAAATTTGAGAGTATAACATACATTCATGTTCCAAGAAATTTTAATCACTTTATTGATTCCTATGCTAACTATGTGTTAGATTGGCATTTGTTTCACAGACTATAAGAATGTCACAAACACATTTTTACACATGTAAATAGAATAATAATCGATCATCATAAATATTTTTCATTAAGTTCAAAAAAGGTGACGTCATAATACATAAGTGTCATATAGAAAATTGGGGCTTTCGAACCACCAAAATATACTACACGGTCATACAAAAAATATACACCCATGTCTCTAATCCTGAGGTGGAGGAGGGTGCTGATTATGATAGAACACTATGACTCTAGCTAGCCAATGGAACAATTGAACCCATTCTTGTGGTACTCCAACCACCTGGCACTACATGGCCTCAGGAAAGTCCTTGACTTGCGCCATGGGTACCTAGTGTGTCAACCGAACAAAGTTCATGTGAACTCTTTGGAGAATCCACTACACATTTGCACCTGTGATATCATCACCTCTTCCCCTCCATTGATGACGAGGAAATCCATTTGGCCATCGTGGTCCTACATCTTCATATACATTATAAAGTGTCACTATGTGTCGTGACACCAAAAACATGTCTTTTGATTCCATATATCAAAAAACACAAAAAATTAAATATTTCAAAAATTAAAAGTGGGTTTGGGATTCATTACCTATGTCTCCATAAGCCACTCCTAGTGGTAGAGGCATATCTGGGTCTCCATGGAATTCTATCCCTGCATAGGGGTAGTCATCTATGGTAATGATATGTCTCCACCACCATGGAAAGAACTCTGCTAGGTAGGGGTTAGACACCCTTCCACCTCCCAGTATGTGCATGACATTAGCCCAGTGTCATTGAGTTGGATCCTACTCAAAGAACAATTTGCTCAGTATGCTGCCAAACCCAAAGTTCTACACCCTTCCCATCTTGCAGTCACTGAGTTGTTGTTTCATGTTGCTCAGCAGCGTAGTACTCCAGTCATATATTGTAGGCTGCATGCACTCTACCGCATAAAACATCATAGGTCATGAGGCCTAGTGGAGTGAATCCAAACCTGCAATCTTGCCTTGGTCCAAGAGTATGTCTTTTAGCCCCATAATCTTAATCAAGTTTGTGAGGATTTGACTCCCAACCTTCTCTGTATTGGGAAGGCAGTACATAGCAATGTAGTCATCTATGGTCAACCCAACGCCTGGCCCATGAGATTGGAGGTTCACCACCTCTCCTTGTTGGGCCAAACCTGTGATTAAATATATGTCCTCAACCTCAATGCTGAGTGACATCCCATCTATCTAAAAAAATTTGGACTCTAGATCCTAGTAATATACCAGCAACTGGAGTAGTATTGGCTTTTCCCTTAAGCTGTCAAGACAACAAAACTGGTATAAACCACATTCCCATAATTCTTGTTGATCCATGAGGTTATCTTGAACAAATTCCTCAACATCACCATGTTCGCTCTCTCTCCATTCTAGCACCATGCTGCACAAAAACATAGTTTTTGATTATTATTTGCCTATTAAAACCTTGTTCGCGGCCCCATACGCCACTATTTTCAAAATATCCACATATGTACATAGGTTTTGGGGTATTTTCAGCGTATGGAGAGCCCTATATGTGGAAAAATTCCTGATTTATGTGTGGGCCGAAACACCCAATTTGGGATGGCCTAAAAAACTAAATTGACCATGAAAATTTAAAATTTTTGCATGAAAATGAAAGAGAGGGGCAAGGGAATGTACCTAGATCAAACGTCGAGGGATTCCACTGGACAATGCTCCTAGAATTCGCTTATGAATTTATGAGCTCAAATGCACTATGGTGGGTGAAAATTCAAAATGGTATGAAAACTTTTAATTTTTCACTATTTTATAGAAATTTTTTGAAATTTTTACCCAATTTCTATAGTTTTTAACCATTTTTTACTGTTTTTGGACCGTTTAAATTAATTTGATGTTGTAGGATCCTGTTTTGAGTGCGGGTTGACCATTTCTTTGACTCGCTCATTCCTGTTACAGGTATTATGTCTAAACTGGCATATAGGTTAGGTTTTCACATCCGCTTGCATTTTGCATGACCTTATGACCGTTTCATCTTAACCTTAGTTATGAACCCGTTCCATCTTTTCACATAACCTTCTTGCTGCTTTTAGAAGTGACATTATGCAAATGGTAGAGCTTTCCCATACATGGGTACCCTAGTTAGATCTTGTGTTGCATTTAGTTCCCATGCATACATTTCTCCTTTAGGGTGTGGGAGTCTTTTGTATAGTACCGCCATGACTTTGAGAAAGAGCTTCATAATCCTCTTGAACTTTATGATGTCCTTTTCCCCATGTCTCCCTTGTATATGTCAAGTTGTAATTGCATTATCATGATTTTTGTTTGCCTTATTGAGCCTTATGTCGGCTTCCTTGACTTTGATTATCAGCCATATAGCCCGAGCTTGTCTCATGTCTAGCCAAGCAGAGCCTCTCTATATATCTTTTGCAGCTTGATTCCCCATTTTTTTTAATGGGAGGGGACTTTCCCCTGAGTTTCGTTATCCTACACATGTTTCCTTGCATGGATCATGGGTATGTTCCGCTACTTGGAACTAGCTTGTTTGTCCCTTAATAGTCGTCTCCTTCTAGATTTGTAACAATAAAGCACTTTTATTATTTTTCAATATTTCCAAAATATATTAAAAAGTCCAAAAAAAAAACCAAAAATCAAGACTGGAAAAGATGTTATCTTTGGCAGTAATTGAGTCATGTTGCCTTTGAACAGAGAACTGTATATCACATATGTTGGTTGGGTTAGTAGTTTGACTTTAGGAGCTGTACTCGTTTGTCTGAGTTTATCTCCACCAACTGGTTAAGCTTCCAGTCCATATGGATCCTCCGTTGATGCCCCTTGTGTCACAGAGATGTCCCAGTTTTGCATATCAAGTCTATGCTGCCTATATTTAGCCACCATTTTCCTTTATTCTCTTTTTTGAAGGAATTTGAAGCCCGATTCAGCCATTCCTCAGTTTTCTTGACTTTACATGTCGGCCATTCCTGGTACTAGTTCATGCACATATTGTTCAAGTTCTTCCACATTATATAGCGTTGATGAGTACCTCATGTTGGTCGATGGAGGATTCCTTAATGCCCTCCTTCCAGCGGATTCCATCCCAACAACTTCAGATCATTTATTCTGGGATAGGATTCTAGATTCATTTGAGTGCCTTGAGACTTACAGTCATTAGTGGTAGGTTCTCTTACCATTGACAGTTTTTGGGAATACATTAATGTCCCATAATTGATGGATTCTTCCAAGTATTTGAACTCAACACATATATTCACACTTGTTATATTGCACTTCAGTACCTTAATTCCCATTTTCATTATCGATGGGTAATCTCATGTCTGTTAATGGTATACATCAATGACCAATAATCGGACGATGGACTATTATGTTCGACCTTGACACCTTTATTCTCATAGTAGGACATGTACTCATAGTAGTTTGTGTAGAAGACTTTCTATTTTGGTGGCATTCCACATATGCTACCTCCTTGATCGTGCCAGTGTTCATGATATTTCATCTCTCGTGACTTGATTCCAGTGTACGTCAGATATCTTCAACCATTATGGAGATCTTGATCCATTGTATATCTTTAGCTTCTATGGAGATCTTGATCTATTATATATCATCATCATGGAGATTATGTCTATTATATATTGTATGTGGAAATGACCACACATGTCACATTTTGTATACCATGCCTATTCATGGCCATTGTACTCTTCTATATCTGGGACTGCTATATGTATTTGAAGTCATATGCAGAGATTGATTATTGTACTATACTGATGGATGGATGGTTCTTCCACCTGGTTCTTCATCACTCCACTTCTGGGATGGATTTTATAATGTATTTCGGCCATCATGTTACCCCTCTGACCTCACACATTAGGGGGCATATGTTACAGCTGATTTTACCACACATGGTTGATCACATGTTTATGGCCTACCCCGTCCCTCTACAAAATATTTAGACCGCATGGACTAATATTGTACCTTTGATGTTTCCAATTTCATACCTAGAAACACCTATTTATTGCTATACAGGACTTTTAAACCCATACTCGCGTGTATATGCAACTTTTGACCTTAAACCCACGTACATCGGGATGTGTGCATAAATCCAAATATTTTTGGAGTTTTCCTTCATGTGTTTCTGAACCACTTGACTCTTGGCCCTCCATGTGCCTCGCAATTTCTCAGATTTGACCCTCCATTACCCCTTTGGAGTGTTATATAAAGAACCCCTTGAATACATTAAAGGGGAGGAATTGAAGAGCAACAAAACTATAGTCCATTGTTGCCATTGGTTGCATATACTTGAGTTTGCATCCCTTTGTCCCTTTGGAGCACTTTGTGTTCTTCCCAAACTTGCCTTTTCTTGTGAGCTTTCTATCGAGAGACGAAGGATTGAGGTGGTGGAGGTCCAGGTGGAGGAATCGGTTTCTCTGGTTCGCAGATATGCCAATAGAGGTTGTCACTTATGTAATCTCTGATTCAATTAATAGAAATATCTTTTCCTATCCAATGATTTTCATTTAAATGAATATTGAATCCATGGATGTGTTTAATTTCTTATACATTATTGATTATATATTCTAGAGCATATCTAACACCATATTATATAGAATGCTTATCTTGTTTGTTGTTGTTGAGAGAAAATTGCTAACACAAGCAACATTGGAAAAATCTCAACGGGGATCTACTTCAACTGTCCGGAATAAGGTATAATTCGAGATCCTTTAGTGTTAGATGTTTGGTTTATATTGCATATTAGGAAGAGATCGATTTATCTTGTTTAGTTGTCTATTGTGGTACACCCGAAGCCATAGGAAGTTTCTCTCCGTAACATGGCCCAAGGAATCTTTTCACTTATAGATATGGAAACTAGACTTATATGTCATGTAGCAGACATTATTAGATTCCCCATGTATAAAGGACAAGTAGAGGAGTAAAAACTCAAATTAATAGCTGAGATGGAAGTGTAAACTGAGACATGAGTATTAGAAAGTTTAGAGAGTGATTTGTTCGAGGATGAAATGTTGTCATTGTTTATAACCCAAAGAGAGAAATTCTTCTGTATCTTTCTTGTGAAGTTTTAACAAGTCCAAGAAATTCAACTCAATTCTCTCTTCATTATTTACAAGCTTGAAGAGGGGAGAGAATAATGTTTGATATGCCATTGATTCGTGGATTTTATGAGCTCAAACTAATATACGCTCATTGGTGTTTTCATAGTGTTGAGAGTCTTAAAACTTTGAAGAAGACTTTAAGGGGGTGCTTTTTCATACAATTTAGTCTCCTGAGGCCAGAAAAGTATAAACAATCCACATAATAACTCTCTTAGCTCCCATAGGACTAAGGTATACCTTTTTCTTACTTAGTTAGCAAGGTTTGAAAAAGGCGTAAGCTAATACCAGATCGACGCACCTTTAAAAGCAGTATATATCCCAAGTTTAATGAGTGTGACGGAAGGCAAGATAACTCGGAAAGATCCATTTGATTACGAGAAATAGGGGTTACAACAATAAACTCGATGCTTTTTTATTTACGTTTTGCGAGCATGACAAAGACATAAAGTATGCTCAAAATATTTTTCATGTTTGGGTCCAAACCATGAAAAAGAGAAAACTAAGCTCATACTAGGTGTTCCTTTTCCATAAATTTAGTCCCTTAGGTCTAGAAAAGAGATAAACCTGTTCCTAAAGATACTCTTATTAATTCAATAGAAAAGAGAGTATAAATTTTGTGTAAATAATCTACATGGTCCAAGAAAGAGATAACTTACCACTAATGTAGATGATAGTTCACTTATTCTTAACAAGTCTAAACGAACAAGATTAATTAGTTGTCTAGTCTATTTTGAGGAGTCAGACTAGGTCCTAAAGAAACTCCATAAGTTTGGGGATCCTTATGATTGGGTATAGCTTGTAAAAAGATGCAAAATGAGGCTCATTTTGTCATGAAAAAATGGGCCTTTTAACTTTAACTCAAATTCCAGTATGTTTACCACCACTCTCATCTCGTCATCCTAGAATCATGAGATGGGGGAGCATATTTCTCTATCAAGGTTGCAGAGGCAGGATCTAGAGTGGTTAGGATGATGACTTATATTCCTAGTGGGATAGACAGCTACTTACTCTTGAGTAGTTTCCATATGTCGAAATTTATTTCTGAGGATATCCTGAACTCATCCTCCCTCAAGGGGGAGCATGGGGAGAGATAGGTATGTTTTTTACCTTTTTATATTATTTTATTTTTATGAGTTTTGTTCATAAAATTATATATACATATGTATATGATCTTGACCTTTATTTATGTTCTATATGCAGATGTTGGACCAGTTTTCCTCGATGGGAATCCTAGGACTTTCGACGGCCCGTATAGGGTGTTGGGGACGACAATTTACTATGTGTTATTGAGGGGAAGTTGGCCAGGATTACCCAAGATGGGGCCTACACTGTGGATGGATTGGATCCCAATGATCATGCAGGACTATGTTTTTGGGGTTTCGTCGACATGGATGCACCTTCTCAGAAGGGTGGATAGGACTTTACTTCATTACAGGGAGGTTGTGGATGTATCTGTAACCGAGAAGTCTGAGGAGAAGGCCTAGAACTAGAAATATATAGACTATGATCCCATTTTTTGTATATTGATACACTTGTGACGGGATATTCGGATCAAAATGCACTATATCTATGGACATATTTTACACCCACACACACATATGTATGGTTATGTACATGTGCCTCAAATGTGTTTGTTATATTTATTTTACAAGGTGTGTCGCTAAGGTCTAGTCCAATGTGTAATTTTCATATGCATCAGTAATTTTGTTTTCATTTCTTGAAATGTGATTGAATGAAATGTATTCAAATTTTCTTTCAAGTAATCTTACACGTAAAAACTTACATAACAAATTAGGGTTTCACACCTGATAATCACCATTGAGTTGGGAAACCACGAGCTGAGAGTCAATTCTGACCTCTAGACGAGTAATGCCACGTAGTGTAGCATCCCATAAAAACTCAATAACTGCATTGTATTCAACCACATTATTAGTCGTAGGACCTAAGCAGGCACCACCAATGGAATCTAGTTTTCCTGAGGGTGAATAGATAACCCAGGTGGCTGAAGCCAAATTATAAGTATGGCGTCTAGTACCATCAACAAAACCTATAAACCACTAGGATGAAACATGAAACAACTAACATATTGGATAAGAAACACTAAGTAGCTAATGACCTATTGTACATAAAAATACATACAATAAAAATACAAGAACAAGTACCATTCCTAAGCATAGTACTTATTAAGGTAGAGCCCATTCATAGGATCTGGGAACTTATTTCCATCATAATTGATTGATTCCTAAGATTCCTTTAAAAAAAAATTTCAACACAACGTAGGAACCTAACCACATTGACTTCAATTTTCCTGCCCCTAAGGGTTCCTTGTATTGATACTAGAGAAAAACAAGTTCTCCCTCAGAGAAATCTCTTGGTTTAATGGATTTGTCATATTGTTTCTTGACCCTATTATTGTGAAACTTTTTTGCAGTCAACGCATCTCTATGATGTTCATCCATATTCTCTAGGTGAAGAAAATGTTCTTCCAGATTCGCAGTGTTGGGAAGCATATGAGTAGCAATCTTAACAGATGGAATCTTGCACTCAAACGACATGACTGCTTCCACCCCATGAACGAGTTGGAATGATGAGAAACCAGTAGTAGTATTGGCATTAGTCTGGTATGCCCAAAGTGTAGGGTACAACATGATATGCCAATTTGACTTGCTCGCATTAATAATGCGCTTTAGAATGGTTTTCAAGGTTTTGTTAACCACCTCTACTTTTCCATTCGCCTGAGGGTAAAAGGAAGATGAATTATTTTTCATAAACCCTAGCATGGTGTTCAACTTGGTCACCATGTTATTCTGAAAGTGACTGCCATGGTCAGTGACAATATGCTTTGGTATACTGAAGTGAGCAATGATTTGGTTGAATACAAAGTAAGTTATTGTTTCACCATCGAATTTGAAGGTAGGCATTGCCTCTACCCACTTCATGAAGTAGTGTACAACGACAACGATGTACTTCTTCCCCCCAGCAAAAAATGGGTTACACGTCATCAAGGATGATTTTAAGGAACCATACATATTTAAAAGTGTATAAATGTTGGCAAATCTTACCAATTCTGAAAACGCAAACTATAAAGTGTTTAGTGATATGTTTCAAAAAATATTTTAATTTCCAAGGATTTTATATTGTTTATATAATATTTTTACGATTTTGAGGGTGAAAAAATTTTACCCCATCAAAATTGGGCAAAATAGGGCTTCAAAAAATGCAAAATGGCAAATCTTATTTTGGAGAAAAACATGGAAAAATATCCCATGGGATAAATTTCGCCCCTAAAATTATCCTTGCATGTCATGTAATATACGAACCACTTGGTGAAGGGCCCTACCATGATCAGGAGAAACAAAGGAGCAGGATGTGACTGCATCTTACTAGTATAGAGATGACAAGGATGGCGGTGCTTTACAACTTCCACACAATATTTGAATATAGTGGGTTAGAAATAACCGACACGCAAAATTTTCTGGGTTGTTGCTAACCTAGATAAATGACCCCCACATGCTCTTCTATATATGGGAATCATTTAGGGCATGCTCATCCTCTTCATGGGTGGTACACCAACACAAGATCGAATCTACCCCTTGAGGATATAAGGTATCACTGATGATCAGGTAGTTTTTCCATTGACATGTAATTTACGTCAATATTCTTGCAAGAAGGACGCATCACACTTAAGTTCTGGATGCATACAAGGATCATAGGTGGAAATCATAAAGATATACTCATCTAGGAATGAGTCTTCTTCTACCACTATAGTCTCTTCCATAGGGAATTCCGAGATCAGTTCTGCAAAAAACTAAGGATTTTTTGGATTTAGTATATTGAAAATACAAGTCAAACTCTTGGAGAGTGACTATCTATTTGTTGAGTTTTCCCTCGACTATGCATTGGGACAAAAAATACTAAAACAAATTTACATATACAACCACTATGGTTGTCCTTAGAAAGATGTAGTGACGTAGCCTCTAAAAAACATAGACTGCTGCTAAAGCCAACTTCTCGACGTGGGAGTACCTAAGTTCAAGACCAGCTAATGCATGACTAAGGTAATAGACAACATACTCTTGGGGCTTGTTTTCCTTCTGAAAAATTACTAGTCCTATAGTCGGCTCCGATGCAGCCATATACAATATAAAATATTTGGTGTAATTTGGTGGATGTAGTAAAGGAGACAACAGTAAAGCCTTATTTAATGCTTTGAAGGCGAGCTGTGTGGTTTCATCCCACATGAATCGGGTATCTTGCTTCAGCAAGTGAATGAAACCCTTGGTTATCTTGGCATAATTGACTATGAAAAGCCAAAGGAAATTGGATTTCCCCTGCAGGCTCTGAATTTTCCTGGAGGAACGAGGACAAGGAAGATTTACAATAGCATCGACTTTCAAAGGATCCACCTTTATTCCTCTTTTTGACACAATAAACCCTAATAACGTCCCCGAATAGACACAAAAAAAACACTAGTGTGGATTCAATCGTATATTATAACGTCTACATCATTCAAAGATCATACAAAGATGATTTAGATGGTTCTTCCTCACTAGTGGGAAATGAGAGATTAGTGACCAAGAGACCAAAAATTTTGGTCACCATAATCTCCTGAAAGGGACAAATGACCAAAATTAATAATTCTAAGTGAGCTGACTAAAAATAACCAAGCTAAATGACCACTTTTGTTCACAGGATAGAAACCAACTAAAAACGACCAAGATAAATGACAAAATTTGATCACAATATTGTAGACTACAAATGACCATATAACAATTGGTCATTTATTTGGTCATTTTTAATTGTGTCACTCTGAATCCATTTGTAGTGTTAGAATTTATTAAAATGTAGGGGGTCTTTGAATCCATTTGCAGTGTTAGAATTTAGTAAACTCTAGACCACCCCATGTGTCACAGCTTAGCTAGAAACACCAAATCAGCTATCATCATGATGTTCTAGCACATGTCCTAGGACTTCTAGATTAGATTATCATCATTGAGTTGGATTCCTTCCCTTAGAGTTTGATTCCATATAAATATAATTAACTCATTTTTTTTCTCCCAGTGTTCTACTAATTCATTATGGGTTTTGAAAACTATACTCCTATAAACAATGTTAATATAAGTATGACATAAATTCCTTGTAACATAAATTTATAGGTTTCTACTGCCAAATTTTTGTCTTTATTGGAATGGGGCTTAATTATGCATTCTGGTTTCCTCTTGCTTTCTAGTTTTCTCTTTCCTGATTCAAAGTAAACATAGTAGATGAAGATAGGAACTATTTCTCGTCGTTCATGGTTTGGGAGCACACAACTTGATAGAATGGGATAACCAAATTAGGGCATTTGAAAAACAATTTGATCTCCTCATCATGGACATCATTTTCTATGATACTCCACAACTACAACCTCTGAGTGTACTGATATTTTCCAATAGGAGTGCCTCAATAGTATGCTCCAATGTCCTAGACTGGAGAGCATGATTATGGTCAGGCATATCTATGGTGGCTTCATTTCCTAGTATTTTACTTGATAGGGATTTTTATCATTTGGGATTGAATAACAGCCGTGGCAAGGGATTTTACAAAATCCTAATTAAAAAACCTACATCCTATTTAAAAAATAACATAACATTTAATATTAATATGAATATATAATACAATAGATATCTATTATTATATACTACTAATTATCATTATAATATAATTATAATAACTATATCTATTTATATAATATGAATTATTTATCATATTAATTCATATATTCTTTTACTAAATATAATCAAAATCATTTAAAAAAACTCTTTCAACATTTTAATCAAGAAATCCAAAAACCGACCAATTAAATTTAATAAAAAATAAGAAAAGAAATTATACTCAAATAAGTATATTAATTTGCAATATTTTATTAAAAATGAATGATGAAGATTTTATGAAAATCTTCTTCGTGAGGGTTCGAAACCCTTCAAAAAAAACCTATACTAGTTCGTGAGGGTTCTCAGGGTTATCTCACTTCTTTGTTATGATATCTAAGTAAAATATCCCTAGGTCTCTTTGTATAGGTGATGAGTGGAAAATGGTTCAAGATGTTCATGTACACTCGAAATGTTGGAGGTGTCTTCAACAATGAGGTAAAAGTCAAACTAGCCAACCTGTGCTTATTTAAAGTTTGTTACTATCTTTTTAGTGTGTTTCATATAATGTAGAAAATATGCCATTATATTATTTCTCTATGTTTTCGTCAATGACATGAAATTTGGTATAAATGAATTCTGTTCATTCCATTTGTGTTGGAACATGAGTATTCAATGGAAGATATTTTGAATGTGAAAAAATATACTATTGGTTTTCCTCATCAGACGAAAACAAAATTAAATCTTGAACAAACATTTGGGCGGGAGGAAGGAGGTGTATTGAGATTAGTATTTTTCAGCCTTAACGCTCACCGATGGAAACCATCATCATCATATACCTAAACCTATCCTTTTTCTACTAAATTTCAGTGCCCATGATGCTTCTCAATCTATGCAATCTCCCTCTAATCTTGTCCTTTATAAACCCTAATACCCTTTATAGCCGGCACTATCCATTTTAGGCTCCCTTAAAATATCCTCAAGGGTACCTCAGTTTCATTGCCATTTCCCTTCAATAATACTGAATTGGATCATAACACACTACAAGTGTCACCAACACCTATACTCCCTGTTTCCCATGTGGTCAAATGTCCTTGATTCTCACTACCCATTTCCCCAAAACTTTGTTGTTTCTGAGTCTTCACTCCATATCCCATTGAGGCCTTGAATATGTAATTCCCATATCCTCAAATCACCTCAATATTCAGTCTTTTGTGTCCTCAAATGCCCATTTAATAGTTCTCTATATTCTCTTTTTCTGATCGATCTAAACTAATCATTTGACAATCCTCAACTGAGGTTTTTAGATTTGGGATAACCCATGTAATATGTGAAAACCATCTTGGTAACCCATATCTATTGTATAATAAGATTTAGAAATAGCATTCATCCTTACATCTATTTAGGATTTTTTGACATGATGATTTCTACTGTGGACCAAGTTTGCAATAAGAACACAATTGGGTGCTTTGAAAATTTTCACAAAGCATCAGAATTGCAGGCTTCTTGGCGATCCCCCTATATACCCACTACAGATTTCACTACTGTTTCCAAAGAACTGGCTAGAGGTATGAACGATGAAGAAGGGGCTTTGCTGCTTTGTTTTGCGTTTATATTTTTTCTTTTTTTATCTTGTATTTTGTATGTGACTACGCTGTGTTTTTTTGAGTATTCGGCTAATATGACACTAGTAGATAAATTCATAAAGAACAGGGAAGGAAGACTAGAAAAAATCTCATATCGAGCATTTTAATTTATTCTATAATTTTGATGATATTTGTTTTGGGTTGTTGGCAGTGTTTACCCCATTCAAGAATCCTGTGAAACCTACTACAACTTCAAATCTCATTGGAGGATATATTCAACAGTCAGTTGCGGAAATCTCTACAAAGGTGTGACTGCAACTATCATGGATGACATTATGTAGAACTTGTTTTCCATTTATATTTAATGCTCATGGTGATATCCTTCCTTCATTTTTATCGGATCAATCCCTACATCAAGAAAATAGTTTGTAGGTTGTTCTTATCAACATATAGGCTCAGTATGCCCCCTATTAGAATACAATCTAATGATAAAAAAACAATCAGGCCTCCCAAACCACTGTGTGAATATGGATGCATAATAAAAGGGGGTTGTTTGAACCTTGATCTTCCTCAACTCAAAATAAAATTTATAAAACAAAATACCTATAGTATTTTTACTCTTGAAAGCTTGTTGAAATCAAAGATTTTTTCTCCTCTTGGGCTATGAAAACATAAAAATATATGTTTGTTTTATATGCTTTTCATTTTGGACATTTCGTGTCAGATTCAAGGAGGATTTCTCTTTAGTATTTACATAGTATTTGTAAATGGTTATGAACTTTTCATTTTTTATTTTATTGTTTTCTCATGCTTCTATGTAATTTTTTCCACACATATTTGCCCAAATAATTAACTTATTGAAAAGGTTCTTTCAGGAAGGAAGTAAGTTCATGTCCTCCTTTAGAGGGCCTGAAAGGGATTAATGCCCCTTGCTTTCAAGTTTCTTGAACAGATTATAAAAACAGTGATATATAATAATTATAGAGAGTTTGATCTATGATCTGTTTATTCTTCATCTCTTTGCAAGTATAAACATATTTTGTTTATTCTATGTCCTAAATCAATTTGATACCAAGTTAACATATGACACATTCTTCTTTCCTCACAACTCCAAAGATGATTTGAAACAAGGAAAGAATAAGGGATTCCTGATCTTGAAGAGGATGATCATGGTGAGGAGAAGAGGGAAATGCAGGTTCAAGAATGGATTGTAGAGGCCATGAAATCTACAGAGGATTTAGCTAATGACCATGAGTGGTTTGACACTGCCTGTGTTGGTTCTGGGGATGGGGATGGGAGGAAGCAAATATTGAAGAAAAATTTCTTATCACTGGTGAAAAGAAGTCCGTTGAAGTAACTTATGAACAACAAGTAGAGGTAGTCAATGCTTTAAGTGATGAAGTTAGTTCAGAGTAGAAGGATCTTGCTTGTTTCTATTCCAACAGGATGTAGAATTTGTATGATGTCATTAGGGATATTAAATATCAGTTTATAAGGGCCTATGATTCAGGGAAGGAAGTTTCAAGGATGCTGGGGGAGAGAAAATTACATTATCATTCAAGCTTCACTGAAATCAAAGGTATTCTTTGCATTTTTATTTGTACTCTGTTTGATGCTCATATTGCACATTAGAATTCTATGAAATTGGATGAATGTACTAAATACAGTCACTAATATAGGCTTGTTGTCCCAGTGAATGTAATATTTTGGGTTTGAATTGTTTCCTGCTCTAAGATGGGACCTACTTGGGAACATCTGGACATAACCTATCTAGCGAATTATTTTCCATCACATTCATTATACATATAGTGGTGCCATGCCTTTTGGGGATTTATCTTATATATGTTACAAACTACCTTCTTGTCTATCGTGATAAACTTCAAACTATTCAAAACCTCACACATGAATGATAGAGGATTTAGCATCATTTAGGGTCATATGCAAGAGTAAAGCATACCGAATTTTTTACCAACAATGAAGAATTTATCAAAATTGGTGGATTTAATTCCTTTTTCGTAACAATACATATGCATGTGTGGTAGGATAATGCATTGCTTGTACTTACCTTATAACAACAGGGAGAATTAAAAGTATTATTATTAGAAGTGACCATGGAAACTTTTCAATGCAATATTGAGTTCATGGACACTATGACTATTCTCCATCTATTGTCAAATTTGTACTATAGTGCATACAACTAGATTAGAATGCCACAATGTTTTTACATATCTAGGTCTTATGCGCCAACTAATATCTATGAATAATTGCTATGAACTTGTGGATGATGGTGTACAAGTTCTATTTTGATGTTTTCCAATTTATTTACATTGAAGTTAACTTAACTTCTAATGTCTTGTGTGTCAATGCAGAACATTCTGCAAAGGTTCTCAATGCTATCACTTAGCATCGATCAACGTCTTCAAGGTCTCCATTATCCAAGCTAGATTTTGCATCCAGTTCAAATTACCCCATTGATGTCAGTAATAGTGATTTTTATTGAAGACTGTACCATGATTTTTGGTAGCCATGCATCAACATTCGATAGGTTGTTAGCATGGGAGAAAAATATCTATGAAGAAGTGAAGGTACAATTTTCACTACAAATTTGTTTTCTTTTTAGAAGAAAAATTGTATATTTTGATTTAACTCTCCCAACATTTCTAGAGACAGAATTCCATTATGAACCATGATATCTTAGGCAATGAATTGTTTGAAATACACTTTGTCTTTGATGTTTTTAAAATTGTTGCAACATTCATATGGCATTGAATTGGTCAAAGTCCTTTTAGGATATATTTCATGGTTTCATACAGACAAATGGTACTTATTGGTAGTGCAAACAATTTAGCTTCATGAACATTGGAAGGAAAACTTAATGTACTATTATTGTGATTTTTAGCCACATATTGGTATACTAATTAATCTTATTCATCTATAATTGTATGTGCCTATTCATGTTTACCATTATAGGCCTTATTTTAGGTTGAAAAGTGATGATTCTTAGGGTTATTGGTGGTGGAGCATAGAAAGAATCATTCTTTCACAATGATTCAATTGTATGCCCTTCTGTATTCTTAAGCATTTCCAGATTATTCCACATTCTCATGATGGAATTATCTTGTCAAATGGAATTTAGGCTATTAAGGAGTAGGATGACCAAATTACATTTTCCAAGATTTCTAGGTCATTTTGCACCCTCTTGAAAAGTCTGCAACATTTTGAGGTTATTTTACATTTTTAAAAACAAAGATACCCCTGCAATCTAAATCTCTCCTTCAAAGATGAATTAATGTATGTCTATTGTACAAGATGCAAGTATATTTGTTTCCCACAGACTACTAAAATATGAACTCAATTTTTTGGATATACTTTAATATGTGAATAATACTCGTTGACTCTAAAGCTCCAAATTCTACGGGTATGAGTCATAGAGGATTTTGTCTTATGTACATTCAAATTTCATTATATGATATGGTCACTTGATATGATATAGTTAACACAATTTTGAATAGAATAAATAAGGTCATCTAGTATACCCATTATCAACAAAACAATTCTAAATTCACCATCACATGCTGGGGATTCAGGCACAACTAGCTTGGTATGGGGCTTACTTAAGGTTTCTTTTAATTACTAAATGATAAGAAGTACAGGAAAAACTAACTTGGTATGGGGCTTTACTTCAGGTTTCTCTTAATTACTAAATAATAAGAAGTACAGTAATTTCATCCCAACATGATATTATGTATAATGTATGTGGCATTTCACCCATATTAGGTTTCATTAAAAAATGCCAATTCCTTTTGTTTCTTGTTCTGACGTCACTTGTTTTTCTTCTTCCCTTAGGTCCTTGGATTCTTTGTTCCTGATATCTTCCATGTTGTTCCTTGTCATGTGATTTATGTAATCCCTCTTTATTCCATCTTCCTATCTCCTCACATCATTTTGTCATATACTAAATTTATAATGAAAAACCATCATCAATATGTATTGCAATTTCAAAATGTTCCATCTTTAACACCACACTCTTCTCTAAATAAAGTGTACTGAATCAGACATGTCATCTTATATTTGTTTTTCTTACACTCAAGTTAGAAGTTCATTTGTTTCATCTTGGCCCATGGATTTCATTGGAAGGATTTTGACAAAAATATCAACTGTGGTTGATGCTTAAGTTGTGACTACTATTTTCAAGGCCAATCTTGACATGCCTTGTAAAAATATTTAAATCCTTTTAAACCTCAAGTACAGTGTACATAGAATGATTTATGAACCTTAATGCCAGCTTTAGGTCTACTGTAATAATGCTATTCTGAGCTATGCTAATTTTCATTCAAAACTTGTTTTTATAAGCATGGTATTGTAGGGGCTACTAGGGATTGAAAAATGAGTATAAGAATGTGAATAGCAGATAAATCTATTGGAGCATAGTAAACATTTAATTGGGTTTACATAGACTGCTTAGTTACTATGTACTTCAACTTCTAATTTGTGTTCTGATTCTCATTTACTTTTTGCATTTGATCTGCAGTAAAGTTGAAGTTTGAATAAATTGATGACCCTTTGTAGTGTATGGGTATGTCCACCAAGGGACCAAGTTCCTTCCTGCACTGATTATGATTTATTGAAACATATCTGCAATTTAAGATTACATGAGGCAAATACAATATACAACATGATGGAGTGGGCTATCAATAAATAATGATAGGAAGATATGTTGTTAAATACTGAGATGTCATCTAGTGAAAAAGGAAGACATTTGGGTGTTGATGTAATTGATAGGAAACTTCCTTATAATTACATCAGAATAACAGATAGGCAATGACAAAATGGAATAAAATAGAACACATGGTAAGCACTTACATGTCAATTATTGAAAGTGCTAGAATAACAAAGATTTCAATAGTTATAGAATATTACCTGAAACAATTTTAAAAATCAAGTCAGACATTTTTCCTACTTGTTCCTAAAAACAAGCATTACCAGGATTGTGGCATTAAAAATCAGCATTACAATCTAAGTGTTTAATTATTGTTATTATGCAATTGTAAGCCTATTTCACTTGTATTTTCTTCTTGCTTTTCTAATTTATATGGCTGTTGTGGAAATTCAGTTTTTTGTGTACGGGTTTAGGTGTTTGATCTAAGGGAATTAGATAGAGGTTTTAAGGTTTCTATAAGTGTGTTAGTGATATAGTGATTGATGTGCACAAATATGTTTCTTTTCCCTCATCTACTTTCATCTCTGTACCCAACGCTAAGTAGCAGCTCTTTTTTCTAGGGTTTACCCTCTTGGGTCACCTTTTTTATTTTCCAATACCATTGACCTATTCTTTTGGTCCCCCTGTGGGCATAATAAAATTAACTTATCTTATTATCTCTAATTTGTTAAGTACTATGCTCCCAATAATAATTCCTAACTTGTTTGGATTCATTTGTAATATGGGTTATATTGGTGAGAAGCTAAGTTACCAGGATACAGATACAGATACATATTCGGTTCTCTATATTTTTTAAAATGCGAGATACATATAGAATGGGGAAATGACAAGTACAAACAAATGAAAAAATATTTTTATAATAAATGGTAAAATAGAATGAAGAAACAAAACTATTTAGGAAACACGAGTAGAACTATAAGTTATTTCCATAAAAGAGATTTCATGTACCATAAATGATAATTTGATAAGTTGTGATTTTGATAATTTTAAAAACCATTTCAGCAAAGTAGGTGATAATAGTGCTTTTGTGAGCCACATCCACATGTTCCTATCAACAGGGAATAAAGTGGTTTTCTTGAATGCTATGGAAATACTACGGAACAGTAGGTTAAGTGAGCAACAACATAGTACATAAATATAGATCACCCCTTGATAGGAGACCTTAATCGTAAACATATATCAAATAAAAACATTGAGAGAAGACCTTGATATTGATATATCAGAGTTCAAGAACAT
The DNA here is from genome assembly GCA_001517045.1 of Pseudotsuga menziesii. Lineage (NCBI taxonomy): Eukaryota > Viridiplantae > Streptophyta > Pinopsida > Pinales > Pinaceae > Pseudotsuga > Pseudotsuga menziesii. The sequence goes on from LPNX010584907.1 coordinate 224,583, forward strand.
ATATTGACATAAGGATAGATCAGACCTTGAGAAGGAATGGGGTTTATGTTTTTATCCATTAGGTGTTTAGGGTTTTAAAATTTTTTTATTAAAAAATATTTGTTTTGGGGGATCCGAATGGATCATAGAAGCACTAGAAGTTGCAGGATCTGTTTGAAACTTTTTGGAAATGTTTGATTTTTCACAGGATCCATTTGAAAATTTTAGGATTTTTTTTCACAAGATCTGTTTCACGGGACCAGGATACGTTTTCTTCTGCAGGGGATTCATTTCCATTATGTATCTGATCCAAATACGTATTGAATCCGTGGATCCGTTGATACTACACATCGAGACGGTGGATCCGATAAAATAGGTGAGAAGACGGCTAGACCTCAAAAGCTAGCTGAGCTAATGCTTCATTGCATATGAAGAGATCATGAGATCTATCTCAACACTTTCTTTTATTTTCACTATGGGGTATTATAGTTTCTTAGAATTATAACATTGCAAGAATCCTGTAATGGATCTTGGTTGGGTGCAATTGGTCAATTCTTGGCACTTTTTCTAGAAACCAATGACACAATATTATCAGGGTTATAAGGATTATGTCAGATGCATTAGCTCATATATGGATTGATTCCTAGACTAATGAATGCAAATATTAAACCCAAGGCATGAATTCCTTCGATACTTCAATTCCACTTATAATTGAATTAAGGTTTGGTGTGTGCTTTCTGAACTGTCAGTATGTTGATTATAGTTTGGCCATATGATCATGAAAACACAGAAAGTTTACAATGGTATGATCACATAAACAAATGTGATGTTTCCTTAGTATTTATGCACATTATATATCTTATCCAAATAGAATGGATTTATAGGTAAACTTAAATAATCAATTATTGAATAAAATTATAGTCCAATAATTTAATTTATAGTTCAAATGATGCAAACACAAAATTGATCGACATGCCTAGCCAGATTAGTATCTTCTTAGGACATATTTTTTCATAGCACACATTTAATTTTACGAAAGACAGTATATGCTACATTGCTACCGATCTAGGCAAATGCTTTCCTTTTTTCATCATCTATATTTTATAGCCATACTAATAAATATTTTATTCAAAACAAACTTTAGATTAACAACATAACTCAAATCTATGCACCATCGAAGATTCATTTATAGCTAAAAAATATAGCTTTCAAGTTTCAACAGACAGTATAAAATATAGGTTGAAAAGGTCAGAAATAGAAGTCACCAGTTTAGTGAACTAATTATTTCATTCACTTCTTATTCTCATCCTTCCTTGTAATAAAAATCAGGGGCTACATGGAAAAAACTTTGATTCTAGAATTAAGATTGCTAAATATTTTTTGGCAACCTTGAAGGAAAAGTACTGAATTTTGTTGTCCTATGGTGTCAACTCTTAGGAAATTTCTGTAACCTATTTGAATAGGATTGATTTACACCATCTCTTGTATATTGGGCAAAGTCACAAAACTAAGAGAAAGTAACATTTGGCAAGACAAAGTGTAAAACTCAGCACGAGACTTGGTTAAATCTTGGAAAAATCTTGGCGTACTAGAAATTATATTTTCTATTGAAAAAAGAGAGACAACTTCATTCCATGTCACATCTATCATTAGGACATCAAATAGGAACACACTCCTAAATAGGAATGTGAAATCATAAACATAGAATATACACATTAGTTTACAAGTCGGGGTCTTACATCTAATAAACATGAATTTTGATAGATATTTTATAATTTCATTCCATGTCACATCTATCATTTAGACATAAAATAGGAATACACTCCTATATAGGAAAGTGAAACCGTAGACATTGAATATACACATTGGTTTACAAGCCGGGGTATTACGTATAATAAACTTGAATTCTGAGAGATATTTTATAATTTCATAACACAAGTTTAAATTACTATTTTTCATTCTACTGATATTTTCCTAGTATAGTTTGCAATTACTTACTTAAAATAAGCTCATGGGTGTGTTCTGAGGTGTTTGAATCTCTATTAACACTGAGACATGGGTTTCAAACTCCTTAAGTGGGTGTGGATAATGCTAGGTGCAAGCATTGGGTGATTTTGATGGCATAGAAGTGCCCCTCATACTGCATCCTCTTAGCTAAAGGGTAGCTGTATGTAGATTCCAAGAGAAAAAATGAATTATATCAAACAAAATTTTCCTTTCAATTTTTTTTCTTCTAATGATCAACATAAATACCTAACTTGTCACCACAGATTTTTCAAGTGATTTCCTACCAAATATAAGCAATGTTGATTGACCCAACTATAAATGACTAAAATTAGTGACTAATTTAGTCACTAGTTAACAAATATGACTAGATAATAAGTGACAGAGTTAAAAATGACTAGCATAAACGACTAATTTAATCATGGCATAAAAAATGACTAGCTAGAAGAATATGAATTAGTCATTTATGTTAGTCATTTTTAATTGTGTCATGAAAAATTGCAATTTTGACAATGAAGTGTAAATTTTGTAATTGTCTACCTTCAATTAGTAATATTGGTGCCATGCACCTCGATATTCAGATATCCAACAAATCAATTGCACAAATTTTCTCTTGACCATCTTTATCCCTGCTGCACTATTGACGCAAACCCGATTAAGCGTGTGCCAATGGAAAATTAGGTTCCTTATACATCAATTATGAATTATGTACTAGAACCAGTACCATATCAATACCTAGAAGCATCATAGATACTTATTGATTCTTCAATGTAAGACTCCCTACAAGTCCCTTCATACTAAGGTTCTTTACTAACTTCAATATAACTATCATGATATGTGACCATCGAACTAGCTGCACCATTCGAGGTAGCTTCACCAGGCTCAGTTCCTATAAATGTCATAGTAGTTGACCCAATACTAACTGAATTGGTGGAAGCCAAGAACAATATTTTAACTAATCAAAGACTCAATTATAACTAAAATGAGGTGCTGACCTAGAATCAACTCAGGTTCATATGCATTATAAAGGTAGAGGCCCGACCCCATCTCGGAGTTTCAGGTAAATAATTTAATTCCTTGACCTCTTACAGGTCTCATGACCTAGCATAATATGATACGTATAATGCAATGATGACCTCTCCTTATCACTAGCAAGTTAAACCTCCTTTATGCATTAGTGGCCAGGTAAATTTTGCATATGAAGTTACCACCCACCTGATTCATGATGTGCACAACTCTTCTTGTCCAACGTCCTTGATCCAAGTTTATTATATATACTTATACTATAACAAAAAATACCATTAAAAAATATTACATAATAATAAAACAATATTATATTTATAGAAAACACAAATTAACTAAATTTTATATTAATCCTAGTTTATAAAACTAAACAACTAATATAATAATTATTAAAAAAATATAATATATAACTAATTAACATAATTTATATAATAAAATAAAAAAAATAAAAAAAAACTATATATAACTAAAAAAAATCTATATGCAAAAACCCACTTCTTCACCTCTGTTTTAGCGGCATTCATGGCAATGTTGATGGCCTATTTTCCTCAACCCATGAATATTTCATCCTCCAATTTTGTCAATGACTACTCAACCAGCCTATTGGCGCCAAATAACCTGTCCAAACATACCAGTAGTGTCAAATATTTTGAGTTGGATGGAGGCAAAGAAGGTTTGTGGATTATGATGATCCATGGCCACCGAGAATGGAACCCTTTCCCCACACAACATTACCCTACAGTGTTGAATACGGGCTAAGAGGACCATATTTAGAAGCAATCTGTCTGGATCTAAGAAGATGGTTGAAGACGCATCTAAGAAGAGTAAATGGAGTTGGAATTCAGGTGATTTTAAACATGGTGATGAGATTGGTGTGGGTGGACAGAAATTGAAACTGTGAAATATTGGTATAGAGCTTCACCATTGAGTCTCCATTGCCTCCCTAAGAGAAAGAAGAGTAAATGGAGTCGGAATTCAAGCTATTCTAAACATGGTGATGAGATTGGTGTGGGTGGATAGAAATTGAAACTGTCAAATATTGGTATTGAGTTTCACGTTGAGTCTCCACTTCCTCCCCAGGAGCAAGAAGAGTAAATGGAGTTGGAATTTAGGAAATTCTAAACATGGTGATGAGATTGGTGTCGGTGGACAGAAATTGAAACTGTCAAATATTGGTATTGAGATTCACATCGAGTCTCCATTTCCTTCTCAGGATAAAACATAGTAAATAGTCTCTTCCCAGAAAAAATATCATACCAAAAAAGCCCTATATCTGATAAAAGAGAGAGGGACTCACAGAACCAATCCTAGTTTGAAGAGAACCTCAATCCTAGGAAGGATTATCAGATGGTCCATATGTGTGAGAAGAACAACCTCAAGGTGCCTGACTCTATAAAACGTCATAAGAATCACATGGATGCATCTATTTGATCTTGGTCCTCAATTTACTCTCTACATAAATTCCCTTGACATCTGGGGGGAGGTTTATAGGCGATTTTTTCAATATGTCCCTTTCGAACAGGCTCTATTTAGGCTCCCATTTGGGGGTTTTCGATTTTGAACTTTCACTGAAGGATATGGAACATGCTATGATGTTTTTTTTATAGGAAGGGTAGGCGAAAGATTTTTCCTATTAGTGCATCATCCACTCCCCTCGCATGTGATCCCATGCTTTTAGAACCACCTGCCCCACCTCCAGAATGGAAGCAATGTTTAGACCTTCAAGTTTGTTTCCTTCTATGTTTTTCTTGATTACCTATTGTTTTTTTTATTTTATTCATGGTTTTTTTCATTGTTTTGGATTTGGTGGATATGAAATGCCTCAAATATCCTTGCAAGCATGAAGCATGAGTTGTCCAGGTGAACTTGGGAAATTCAATGCGAGAGATAAAACCAACAATTATCAAGGAAAAGGAAGAAGGGAATGAGATCTTTTAATGCTTCCATGCCTGTGTTTTCCTGTTGTCATTTCACCTTTGGTTGGTAATTGATCATTGCATGGTGTTGTTGTTTCTCATTGCAGTCCTCAAAGGATGTGGGGATAACATGTTTGTTTTTCCTGTTCCTCTTGTTCTTGAGAATGCAAGGAAAGTGTTTGACAATATGCTTGAATGGGATGTGGTTTTGTGGATATATATGATTGCAGGGTATGATTTGAATGGGAAAGATGAAGAGGCTCTCAAGATGCATTGGAAAGCATTGATGAAGGGGATGAGGCCGAATGATTTTACTTTCTCGACGGTGCTTCTGATTTGTGCAAATATCACAACCTATGATCAGGGTAAGCAAGTTCATATCCTCACCATAAAATATTGATTTGATTCATATAATTTTGTGGGCATTTATCTATCTAGCATGTCTGCAAAATGTGGGTTTGTTTCTAGTTTTGTTCATTCCTTTTGGGCATCATGTCGAATTCCCATGAATTGGCAGTTCAAAGCTAGACTGTGAATGTTTTTAATAGGATATGTAAGTGGCTATGGTGTTAATTATAATACAATAACTAGTGCTTTGTGGACTCAAAAAACCAATTATCCTAGGTGCCAAGATAAATCCATGCCATGTTTTTTCTTTAAATGGCCACCGGGTATTCTATTTGAGAGGAATCTATGTTGGTTGTTACTATTTCAGCAACCATTTCAATAATTGACTATTCTCCATAAAAATGTTTAACTTATGTTTATTTTAAATATGAAAAATTTAAAATGTTGATGGTAACTACTAGATGTCATTGCTTGCTAAATCCATACCTTTGACAAAATTCTGCACAAAACACTTGAATAAGTAAAAGTCACAATGTTGTGTTATAGGATCGAAGCATGGGTTTGAGTGTGTAGGAAGATATAAAAAGTGGATATTGAAAGAAACCATGAATGATCATGATTGAGGTTGGACATTTGTGTCACTGCTAGTCCTAACATTGCACAATTTTTCCATCTCATCTATGAATTCCTTCAGGGACTTACTTTGCACAATTACAACACATTATTTAGTTTGATAGATTTCCCAAAAGAGCATAGACCGTCAACAAGTAACTCTATTGTTGCCAATTAGTTTTTGCAAGTCACCCTTGAAATTAGATTTATTCAAGTCCTCAATGTTTTCAGCATTCAATAGGCCATTAACACCCAATTACATAAATAAGTTTGTCCCTTCTTTCAGTGAACACACAAATCTGTAAGTGCAATAGTGTCATATTTTGGGAGAGGGGGTTTAGACACCAATATAATCAGACATGAGACACATGATAAATAAATCAATGGGATAGTTTATTTAAAGAGTAATCAGTAATGGAGTACAAATATGGTGGGAATCCCTGACTTGATATTTTGTATCCTTATGCATTGTCTCCAATGTTACAATCCAATATCCCAATTAACCTAACAACCTACATGAGAAAGTAATCAAGCATATATTATCCAAGTATCTAAGCACACATGAAAGCAAGAATGAAATGGTGGGGCAATAAAAATATTTATTAATTGTCAATCTAGAAATACAATGGGTGGTCTTTGAGATTCCACACCCTTTACTATGAATCATGATCACTATTTATAGTTATGAGTGTCCTAGGCTAATGTGCCCTAATTATGTGCATGTCAAATTCCAACAACAACTGAACTTTATTGTTTTTAGCTTGAAGTGTATGTAAAATTGCTTATAATTTCCTACATGTACCATAATATAGTTAACTATTTCTCCCAACAAGGCGTTACTCCCTGTTTCCCATGTGACTTTTTTCCCTCATCTTGAGTGCTATTTGTTTCTATTGTTTTTACCCATGATTTAGTGTGGCACACATATGCATGGATCTTTAGTCCTTAGATAACTCATCTTTTGAAGGTTAGAGAACGTTGTTTTTAAGTGTTTCTTTAGTGCATGAAGTAGAGCTCAAGGCTAGCATAGAATGTGCCCTCTTATGTGTTGTTAATATGCTGCATGCTACACAAATTCCAAACAATATCATGTTCTTTGAGGCAATTTCAGGTATCCCAAGGCAATGTCACACTTCCCAAGGAAGCTACTCCAAAATGTGCACCCTCAAGGGAAGGAGAACAATTAGACTAGAGTGAAGCTGGAGGATCAGCCAGAAAAACCACACACCCTCTAATTCACCAATTACAAGGGTTACATGTATCCCAATGCACTTCCTCATAATAGGAGACCCTATAGGGTTTGTGGATAAAAGTTAAAACCCTACGGAAATTTTTTAGGGTGGACAGAAAATACTAAACCATGTATACTTTTGGATTCTCAATATCATTGTACTGTGCTTTTGAATTCATATCATAGATTGGTTTTTAACATTATATACAAGTGTGCATGTAGGACAATCATAAAATTCATAAAAGTAAAAGGAAATCTCTTCTCAGCACCCCAGTTTATTTTCCATGGTTTATGCTTGCCCATTTTTCCATTCTCTATACTAAAATTTCCTGTCTTTTTTTCCTTTCTTGTACTTTTCCTAGTTTCCTTCCCTGCAACCCAGAGTGCTTTCTAGTTCACTGTCTAAAGCAATATCAAACCATCCTTGTTTATGACAAATATTTTTAATTCCACTAAGCTGAGCTATGGTTATCCTTCATAAATGGTGAATCAATATTGTAGTAAAATTTAAATTGGTTATAAACTAGCAGAGGACTGGACCAGAATTGTAAGTAAAAATTCCATGGGAATATTTGATATGCTAAATGTAATAAATTGCAAATTCTGTCAGTATTAAAGAGATTCAAATCTATATGTGGCAATATCCCTTTGTATGAAACTTTATAAGACAATGAGTTAGGTCAAACCAAGCATCCTTTGTTTTAAATATGAATAGTTGTTAGAGTCTCTAGTTCCTAGCAAAATTATGTCATTCATGTTAGTTGATCCAATCAATACAGCATGGTCATCAACTATCATTGCTTTGATGTACACAAAAATATGGCTGGCGGTCAATTGACCACCTTCACAAAGTCTAACATAACAACCAAGTCCATAAAAAGAAATATAGTTGCACAGTTTGCCACCCAATATATGTTGAATATTTTCTAATAGAAAATGATTTTCTCTACATATTTCCTGATACTTCCAATATATTATGGCACTAACAGATGCAACACATGCATCATCTACGCCTCCCTAGAAACCGGGTGAAAGTGGTATAACCACAATAACCCTAAAGCAATGTTTTTAATTATGGGCTTGAATGATACGATCATATAATGATTGCAAAACACAGTTATGAATAGTATCATCTCCTTCAAGACCGGGTAAAAAAAAAACAATTTTCTATTATATTAAATTCTCTTCCTTTTCAATAAATGAACAATAAATTGCATGAATACTGGTCTCTTCAAGATGACTTGTTATCGACCATTGACTAACACTCCTTAACACCTAATGGATGTTTTTTTCTTAGTTTCAGTTGTTGGGTTTCCTTGATGTTTAAGAAATTAACTACACTTTTTTACTCCTTGAGTACAGTCCACTAGAAAATGCAATCTGATGCAATAATCATGATCCTATACCTGTCAGATATCTCTGCACTCCTTACTCAATATTTTTATCCCATCTATTCCAACATCCTCAGCCTCAGCAAAATCCCTTGTAGCATCAAATAGTCCATTGATCATATCAATCCATTTAACAGTTTATTCTGGAACTAAATCTTGTAATTTCAAATAATGCATCTCAATAGAAGCTAGAACCTATTGACTTTATAGGACAGATATGGTGTTAACACTTTCCATTGTAGAAAACATTGTAATACCTGCAACATCTATGATATATCCCACTTGAATCGTGGTAGAGAGACTTATTGTAATTTTCAATTTCTGTTATTTTATGATTGGTATTTCTTTCTGTTGTTGTTCTTTTCTATCACCTTCTATCTTCCTGATAAAAACTTTGGAATTTCATAGGAAAAACATTGGACCCAGACAAAATGATACAATTTTGATATGCAAAGAGGGTGTGAATAAGACCATTATGTAAGGACCCTATTTTCCTAAGATGAATAAGTATGGAAACATTGCAAGTAATTAGAAACCGACATGGAAATGTGTACATCAGACCAATATACAATAGATGCTATGTTTTGAATAAGTGCTTAAAAAATTTAATCTAGGCATATAATCATTCCACTAGAAATACTTGAATGGGACAAGTTATTTAAGGTACTGATTTACCGAATGTTGATTCTTGAAGTGTATCTATGGATTCGTTTATCCATAGACACGAAAACTCCACAAGACTGCACATCAATTCTGTCATGGACCATGGTAAACATTGGTTGAACCAGACTATGTGAGAATATATGAATCTTAGACCATTAAACATAGTCAATCATTGAGAATGCATCGACAAATTTTTGGAGTCACTCTACTCCAATATAGTTTGGGATTGCATAGGATGCAACAACTTTTGTATTGATGCAACCCACCAACCTAGTCAAAGCAGTGAAGTAATCAAGGCCGCAAATCCACAATGCTGAATAAATTAGAACTCTATCTATGAATTTTTCATGCACTGTTATTGCTACGTTGTAGCTACAGATATCTCCAAGATAAATAAACCGAGAACAGATCTGAGATGGGTGGGACTACCACTCTTTTTCAACAAAATTTCACCTTTTATTTAACTACAACTTTTCTATTCGTTGCCAAATTTTGAAATTATGTACATGTTACTCTTGTATGTTTATAGTATGATTAATTTTGATGCAAGAAATTTCTCCATGACTAGTTGGATAATTGTTTCAGACTAGCTACCTACTATATAAATGTTCTTAAGACTACCACTTCTTGAAGAGAAAATGGTTCACCCTATTTGGGTTGATTGACTTTTAAAATTTTGTATGATTCTCAGGTTGGGATTTCATATCTGCAACCTTTTTGTTGGATCTAAGATCCATTTTTCCATCCTTTCTAGTAGAGATTAAATACCTTCTTCAATTTCTTTTCCTTGTTGGGGTAGACTATTTCCTTGAATATTTCACGCGCTGCTCTTTTTCCACCTTATTATGTTCAACCAGTTCTAAATCATTTTTAATTTTGATTCTGGAGGTATACTCAACTATTTTGTTCCTTTTTTTTATCTTCATGGTTTCTCTTCTTCATCTAGGAAAGATTGATTAAACCTGTAATTCCTATGGGCGATTTTTGTTGAGTATCGTTTGTGACTTCACTAGCAAATCCACCTCTTGAACATTATGTTCCACTTTCATGGATGAATCCCCTATCAAATCACTCTATGAACTCTCTTCAACTTTCCTATCACCTTTCTCCTTATATTAAATTACTCTTTGAACTCTCTTCAACTTGCCTATCATATCTCTCTTTAGATTTCAAATTCATCCCCAACATTGTTTTCTGTTATTCTTCATACCTACATAAGCCTGCTATGATTTCTTTCCTCTAGGGGATTTCGCTTTTCTCGGATATTCTTGCACATGCTAGAGCTACATCCACCATAGTCCCAACAATTGTTGATATCGATGAGAATAAGCAAGATGAGAAGACCAGTCTTCTAATAGTGCATGAACACTGTACACATAAATAAAATTGAGAGTAAATAGGATGTTTTGTATTGATATTGACAAGTTGGTTGTACATTAGGATTAGTGAGTAGTAAGTGAAGAACAATTTCATCAAATTAGCATAAAGTACTAAGAACGGAAATTCAAAAATACATTGACCACTAATATGTCTGAGAACTAACATATACTCATGTTAACATAACATGTGGCTCTTATGGAACTGAATAAAAATTAACAAATTGAAAAAAGTACTAATGACATAACACTAATACATTGACTGCTAACATAGCCTAAAACTAAATTCTAATGTTAACATATGATTAAATACTAGTAACATACAGTTTCTACAAAAAATATCATCATGGTCTTGTCATTTCATCCCTACTTAAGAGGAAATTGTTCCCAAAGTCTAGATCAACATCTTCATATGGATTTTGACTATAGGAGACAATTAAACATCCTCGAACCCTCCCTTCTTATTGGTTGGTTCTTGATTTTTCTGGGCAATTATAAAGTATGATTTTGTCTTTTTCTTAGTTGTAAAATGAATTTTGGGAAATCCATGCCACCTGTGGACAATGAAAAGAGGTGAACAACCCAGGTACCTCATATATGGCAGAACTAGGTCCTATAACAACAAATTACAACAATAATTAATCCAATATGGATATTGTTTTGAACATTATTGGGTGTGTTTAACCTTCAAGCAGCCTTGACATTCAATTTGGGGCATTTTTGTGGATGTGAGGTAGTTATGGGCACAATTTAGGACTATGATTTGCATGTTACAGCCATTCTTCCCCTGATATGTTGTTTCATGTAATTTTTTTCACTTGCAACTACTTCTAAAATCTTTGGGGTTCTATTTTTCCATGTCTACCACTACCTCTTTCCTGTTTTACAAACTTGCACTTTGGATCTTCACAATTTACTTGTATACTGGTTGATTTTTGTTTGTATTAGTATTTTCTTTTTGCATAATTTATTGAACTAAATTTGTTTGTTGCTCACTTTTCTCGCTGATTGCTTTGGCTTACACATCTTACTAAGCTAATTGTAATGGCTTTCATATGTTCTTTTCACTACATTGGCTATTATTTCTTTTCCAAGGAAACTTAAGCTGTGTGAGGTGATATTCTCATGCTCTTTTTGAAATGTTTCTGCATTTTGATTGTGTTTTGCATCGTTGGTTCTTCTTATCATTCCTTGTCCTCCAAACCCACTTGATCATTCCTTAATCATTCTATTTGAAGCTATTTTCTTTGTAAGTTATGTGATACAAATATTACCTGCAAGCAGTAGAATACCCACAAAGATGTTACCAAATTATTTACGAAGTACTACGGGGTCAATTGATGTTTATCTTGTATGGTATGGAGGTGTTTTTGCAAAATTATTGTTTGTCTGGTAATGTGCTGGGGTTTCTTCTCCCCATTCTATCACTTGCTATATTTTTTCTTGTGCATTTGAAATGGTATACCAATATTTCATAGAAACACCAAATAAGACACATTCATACAACAAGATTTTTTTTACATGCATGAAGAAAATGCTTCAGAATCAGTGTTGTTCAAGTAAACTAACGTGGATGAGTGACACATGCTGATTTATAGAGGATATTAGCACCTTCATAGAAAATGCAACTAATTATGGTTTATAGTTATATTATGCACTTTCCAACCTATAACTGAGAACATCTATGAAAAATTATTTTTCCATTGTCAAAATATAATCAATTTCTTGTTGTGTTTAACAAGTAATAACTAAATTATGGAACATCAAGTTGTGGGGTTTTTTGTAACGTCCCCTGTTAGAGTTTTATCATATAAGCTACCATTACGATCTTAGTATTTTTAACTAAGAGAATAACAAGCACAGCAATAAAACACAAGCACAACACAAGAGACAAGAGACACAAAGAATTTTCCTTGGGGAAACCGTAAAGGAGAAAACCACGCAACTTCCTCAGAGATAGAATCAGCACCAAAAAGGTAAAACTAGAAAACAGTAAGATGATCTCCCAACAACAGCAGTCTCTCTCTCTCTCTCACTGAGAGAGCTTCTCCTCTCTCACTCTTGTGCCCCAATGAGTGAGTGTGTGCATGAGTATGATAAATAGAGAGGCTCTCACTCTCTATTTATATTCTTCTGTTCACTTGGAACCCACTCCAACATGTAGGCCTCACTTAACAATTACTTGCTAGAGCTGACATCTCTAGGAGTGTCTAATAACCCTAGTGCCCCACCACTTGTGGGGACTTTGCCTCCTCTGACCAATAGGAGGGTAACACAATGGTGGGGACTATTGCCCCAACTTACAATGACTCACCTAGGGTTGAATTCACTAGGATAGTCTAATAACCCAAGGGCCCCACAACTGTGGGGACTTTAACCCTTGACCAATAGGAGGGTTACCCACAATGACTTGACATAAATTTCTCATTATAGAAACTTTTCGGAATAAAAATCGGGGTATGAAATGACTAAAATACATTACAATACATCCCAGAATAAACATCGGGTTACAATACATAAGAAATATGGATGAATACATTTCGAAGTTACAATTACATCAACACTCCCTCTTAACTAGGAAGGTATTCTCTCGACATAATTTATCAGCACAAGTCTTCTTCTCTGTATCATCTGAATCATCGTCAACTTCTCGTCATCTTCATATTCAAGTAATCTTCATCTGTAGGTCATCTTCATCTGGATCTAGATCGTCACTCGATCTGGATCATCGTCACTGGATGATACTCGATATGGAACATCGTCACTAGATCATACTTGATCTGGAACATCATCACTAGATCATACTCGATCTGGAACATAGTCACTAGATCATACTCGATATGGAACATCATCACTGGATCTGGATCATCTCTCGATCTGGATCATCATCGGACATCATCACTAGATCTGGATCATCTCTCAATCTGGATCAACATCACTGGATCTGGATCATCACTCGATCTAGATCAACATCACTGGATCTGGATCATCACTTGATCTGGATCATCATCACTGGACTGGATCTGTATCATCACTCAATTTGGATCATCACTCCTGGATCTGGATCATCACTTGATCTAGATCTCTCAAAGTCATCATAACTAGATCTGGATCATAGCTCGATCTAGATCTCATCTGGTCATCATCATATGTGCTATCTCATGATTCTTCTCATCATAGGAAGTTCTACAGATCCATCCTTCTTTCATGCTACATGTATGCCGAACTCCTTGTAGGTCTTTGGTAACCCTTATAACTGAACTACTCATCAGAATGGCTAGCACTCACATATTACCTACTCATCATAAAGGCGGTAGCCCTTATATCTAATCATATAGAACCTAATCCTATACTCACATCAGAATGGCCAACACTCACATCTGACCCACTCGTTAGAAAGGTGGTAGCCCTTATATCTGTGTAGGAGCTCATCCTACACCAGAATGGCCAGAGCTCACATCTAACATGGGAGGAACCAAATCCTTTAGCCATGACAGAATGGCTCAGCCCCTACATCTGACCTTCTCGTCAGAATGGCTTTGGGACTCATCACTTTCCCTTGGAGGAAACCTCGATTTAGAGAACACCAAGCTTCTCCCTGAAGTACTCGAACTTCACTCTAGCTAATCGCTTCATCAACACATCAGCTATATGTTCCTTCGTCATAACTTACTGGAGCTTCACTGCTCCCCTCTGCACCATATCCCTAATATAGTGATACTTGATCTCGATATGCTTCAACTTGTCATGGAACATTGGATTCTCTGACAACTTCATGTAACTCTGGTTGTCACAATGTATACAAGTCGCATCCAACTGGAGATCAAATAAATCAGACAGTATCTTCCTCAGCCATACTACCTCACAAGTAGCTGAACAGGATACGACATACTCTGCTTCAGCTGTACTTAGTGCCACACAGGATTGCTTCCTACTAAACCAAGAGATCACACTTGGTCCCATACTGAAGCAACACCCTGAAGTGCTCTTCCTATCAATGGCACTTCCTGCCCAATCTGAATCAACATAACCCTCCAGGTTAATCTTCTGATTCACATCGTACTTGAGCCATAATCAACTATACCCCTTAGGTACCTCAGAATATGCTCTGTAGCAATCAAGTGAACATTTCTTGAATCTGTCAAGAACTGGCTCAAGGTGTTAACAGCAAGGCAAATGTCTAGTCTTGTGTTCGTCAAGTACATCAATGACCCAATCATTTGATGATACATCATAGCATCAACTGTCTCTGATGAAGCATCACTTAATAGCTTCATGTTCGATGCCATAGGTGTGGTCTTGCATTCCTTCATCCTGAACCTATTTAGGATCTCTATTGCATACTTCCCTTGTCCACAGCTCCATGCCTAGAACAATAGTGCATTGACACATAACAGGAGCATCACTAGTCTTCTGTATTCAACCTTGAAGCAAAGGTTGGAATCTGCTTTACTCTTAGTAAATCCTAGAGTGATCAATAATCTGCCCATCCTGTCATACCATGTCGAACCTCAGGATCTTCTGCAGCCACTCCCTTTTAAGTGGAGCATCATACTCCCTTTGTCTTCCATACTCTATGCACTAAAATATTCTATACTAGAGTGACAAGTAGTATCCATCTAGGATCATTGGATACCAGGATCCTCTATTTTGAACTTTTTCAAAATTTCTTCTCACATCCATCTGTGAGCTTGTCATCCTTTATCAACCTTGTAGCAAAGGTTAAGATATTCATCAAGTTCATCATGTATGTGTTATCCCATGGGTGTCTTCTAAACTCGTTCAAGGACTTTTTTCATTTCCACACATGATTATTCATGTCATGTGACTTCACTTTTAGTGGCTGCAAATGTCTCTTCATAGTATCCCACAATGTTTCCATCTACTGCATGATGGAACTATGAACTTCCCTTCACATATCGATATTGCATCCTAGACATCATTCTTCTTGAACTTATTCATAGCCGAAAGGTTCTGTATCAATGATGTCACTACATTCATCATATTATTCTCCATCACTTGTTCTTCAGAACAAGTCTCATCCTTCTTTTCTTGTAGGCAACTATGTATGCGATCTTTCCTACAGGTCAAACGCATTTTTATGGTTAGAAACATTTCATAAGGAATAGTCAGACTGCAAAAATTCTTATGCATAAATATATGATCATGCAACTACTTTAGCCAATACAACATTCATCCATATCTCATGAAATGTTTCTAGATGCCTTCCATCTCTACCAGGACAACATTGAGATTGTGCACTAATCCAATATGTCAGCAAAGAGGTTTCATTCTAGATAAGTAGCAATGGAGAGTTTGTATAGAACCATGAGCTACTTACCCATCACATGCATATTAGTAGTATACTGTCATTAATGCAAACATCCTATCATGCATAATACATCAACTAAATATGAACAAATGCATAACAAAAATAGTATCATGAAATGACAATTGAATACTTATCTTTATTTGTTTTGTGGGTAGACTCCTTCTTGAGCCTTCAGCTTCATTGTCTTCTACATTCATGATAGAATCGTTTCTTATCCAAATGATAAGGTGGATAAGAGGTGCTTCAAGAGTTGAGTTCTTCATATTCCTCATCCCTTGAGGGATCTTCTTTGGATGGTGAGAGCTTGATCTTCAATTGCTCCCATCTTCTCTTCTCTTCTCATGAGTTGAGCTTCTTCTTGTTCTCGGAGTCTGTTGAAAGTAATCATTTCCTTCTGGCACACATTCCTCACATGAATGAATCCCATGATCCTGGGAGGCCATTCAAGGTGAAAATCACCACTACTGCATTCCTCACTTCTTCTTTTACCGCTACAAGTCATTCTTTGATTTGAGAGACCCTTGTAAAGTATGACTGCACGGTCTCTACATTCTGGATCTTCACATTCTTTAACTGATTTCTTAAGGTCATCTTCTAATGTATGTTCTTCCCTTCAAATAGCTTGGTCAAGGAATCAAACCTTGTCGGTGTCTTTAGGGAAGACACTTGTGGTACTAGTTGATTCGTGACTGAATCAACCGTGATCTTCTTGGCCTTGACCAAGTTCTTCTTGTGAAAGGCTTCTAGCCTCATCTCCCTCTGAAACTGGAACCTCTCTACTCATGTAGGTGTTCAATTCAGTTTCTTCAGAGAGATCATATACTTCCATGCTTAGAAGTTGTCAACTTCACCAAGCGTATCATCAAGCTAATGTGATATATCATTTTGAAATGAGAACTGCAAATGAAAATAGCAAAGGATTAGATCTTACCGATTTGAGGTGTCCGTCTTGGTTCTGGAGCTGGCTGATCTAGGGTTTGTCACAGAAACCCTAATTTTCAAAAATTGAAATATTTCAGATCTGATTGGATATACATATATATCTCTTCAAATGGAGCTGTACAATGTACTCCTTTTCTGAAAACAGTGGAGGGAAGCTCCTAGAACAGGAATCCCTAGTTTTCCAATTTCTTCTACAGAAATGCATGTTACAGTTTCTGTGATATCTCCGAAATTACTCCTCCTCTATGTCTAAAATTTCTCGCTGCGGTAACCTAGCATTTCCATGATCCAACACCACATTTTTCATTGGGATTGGTTTCACCATTTGGGATTTATGATCCTTTTCCCAAAGTGACCTGTTACAGGACTATTCATAATAGCGAAGTTGTATGGACTTCCATGTGTGACTGGTTCATCTTCCGAGTCTGATATTTGGACCAACAGTATTAACATCCATTTCCTTTTTGTAACATCTTCCATAATTCCATTTGGACCTCTGTGTCCCAAGTTATTTCAATTCTCCTTAGGTGTCCTGTTTAGGGATGAATTCTGGAAGAGGATGGAACCCTAACTTGGAGGGATCATATCTCCCAGAATATAGCAAATCGGAGGTGGATATTTGAACATAGTTTTAATTGAAATTTCATCTTTGGCCCCTACAATTTTCATCTCCTGTTCCTTTGTCAATCGTGGGATATAGCGAATGTACCAGAACTTAGCAGTTTTAGTATTTAGGGTTTTTCTAGCTCGGGGTCAAATTAGGGTTTGACTTTCCTGGAGTTTCACCCAACCAAATTTCTTGATCCAGGTCTATAAAATTCAGTTTTTATGAGGAGAAAAATCCTATGCTGGGCTCACTCAAAAATTCCTCTTTTGTAGAAAACCCTAATTTTCGCATCGAAAACTGAAAATGCTCGGAATCGAATTCTGCTTTGACAGAAAGATGCACCCTTCAATGGAGAGTCAGCCTAGCATACTTTTTTTGATGGATAGTGGAGAGGGAACAAAAAAGTAAGAAGCCATAGATTCTGTAGCTGTACAATGTCTTCGTCTCAAGTTAGCTCTGATACCATGTTAGAGTTTTATCATATAAGCTACCATTATGATCTTATGATCTTTAATTGAGAGAATAACAAGGACAACAATAAAACACAACCACAACATAAGAGACAAGAGACACAAAGAATTTTCCTCAGGGATACCATAAAGGAGAAAACCTCGCAACTTCCTCAGATATAGAATCAACACCAAAAAGGTAAAACCAGAAAATAGTAAGATGATCTCCCAACAGCAGTAGTCTCTCTCTCTCACACTGAGAGAGCTTCTCCTCTCTCACTCATGTGCCCCAATGAGTGTGTGTGTGTATGAGTATGATAAATAGAGAGGCTCTCACTCTCTATTTATATTCTTCTGTTCACTTGGAACCCACTCCAACATGTTCGCCTCACTTAACAATTACTTACTAGAGCTGACATCTCTAGGAGTGTCTAATAAACCTAGTGCCCCACCACTTGTGGGGACTTTGCCTCCTCTGACCAATAGGAGGGTAACACAATGGTGGGGAATATTTCCCCAACTTACAATGACTCAACTAGGGTCGACTTCACTAGGATAATCTAATAACCCAAGGGCCCCACAACTGTGGGGACTTTAACCCTTGACCAATAGGAGGGTTACCCACAATGAATTGACATGACTTTCTCATTATAGAAACTTCCCAGAATAAACATTGGGGTATGACATGACTCAAATACATTACAATGCATTCCAGAATAAACATTGGGTTACAATACATAAGAAATATGGATGAATACATTCCAAAGTTACAATTACATCAACATCCCTGACCCTCCGAATGGCGAAGAGGACGCTACTATACACCAAACATTTGGGAAACTAACCCCATGGACATGTACATACATATAAACTGAAATAAAATTCTTAAAACATCCAACATACTAATATGCATAATCATACATATACTCAGCAGAAGCAAAACATACAATTCAGCATTCAACATGTTCATCATAATTTATTGACAGTAAATATGATTGCAGAAATAGATTAGTCAAGAATACTTACCTTATAGGAACTGTCCCGCAACCAGCTACGTCGCTGCAACATTCCACCCAACCATAGGCCAGCGTGCTCCTTAATCTCTCAGCAAGGCTACCACCCTCGAGTTGGGCATGATTCCCCAAGGAATAAGGAACAAGCAGGCTTACACATAGCCAAGGATAAAAAAAAAACTCAAGGATACACAATTCAACCAAGCCAACACAATTGGGTTTATCAGGCCATCCAGGAGCTGGGAAAGGCTAAATGCTAAGCTAGTGGGCTCATTGAAGAGTTAAGGACACATACACCAGAACTAACCTGATTTCTAGGACACCCACACACACCCAACACAAGTAAACCAGTCCTTTCTCTGCTACATAGTCCCTCAGGCCCTGGCCCCCCTTCTAGTGCTATTCAAGGGTTGTGGAGAAGAAAGCCATCCCTATAGCTCTGTCTATGTGGTTTCCAAACCCACCAGGTTTGTCAAGCAAATCGGGCCCTCATCACCACCCAAATATAGTCCGAAGACCAACCATTGCATGCACACAGCAAAAACAACAATTACAGCTTTGACGGGGGGAAACAAATCCCTGAGTCATTCTTGGCCCTATCGTGGCCAAAAAAACTCAATGGTAACCTACAGCAGCTCCAAAGAATGAGGGAAAACACAACCAACACAACGTAGGTACTCACATCTACCACCGATCAGGGGAAGAACAACAGTCGATCTCACAAAATGAAAACCATTGAATTATTTCATAGTCCTATAATGGGAAAAGGGACAGACTCTCTGCATGAACAGGAGGGAAAACGTATCCACAGACCATCAATCAGTGAGATAAAGGATAACCAACCCCCACACATAGAATTTTGAATCCTTTTATCTCAGCTCTCCATGAGCAATGAATAGCTGATGATCCGAGAGAGTGGACAAAACGATCAGGCATCCCAAATGGCGCACGGGGAAAGCAATCCTAGCCTGTGCGTGTGACTGAACTAGATGGTGGAGAGTGCATGGGGGAAATCCTGACACCCACCACTACCTAGCATTAACTTCCCTCAACTAACATATGAGCTTAAGTGGTTGATCGACACATGGCTTTTCCCCATGGGTTCCAGGTTTAACAATCCCTCCCCCCCTTATCCTTAGGAAATCACACCCTTTTCAATATAGTTGCATCGACATAGCTGGTTGGGGTTATTTTAATTAAAATGCATAGTTACATGTTCATATGTTCCATATATCCCGATATGCCACAACTTCATATGTTCCGTATATCCCGATATACCATCGGTGACAATTCCAATCATCGAAGCATAACATAAAAAAATTTATGGTGGGGATTTTTCGTTTAGCTCCACACCATGATTATTTACAATATATATATATCATGTATATTTAATGCATTGGGGTCAAAACCAAGGTGTTACATTCCACTCCCCCTTCAATAGCACTATCCTCAGTGCTTTACAAAATTTGAACAAAATTCTACACTGGTACCGCCTCAGTGTTACGCATAATTGAATAGAAATGGATGTGCCAATCACATGGCATCCTCCAGCTCCCACATAGCCTCTTTAGGTCTGTAGTGATCCCATTGCACCTTTACCTGTCCTATGGCTCAGTTCCGGAGCATTCTAACCTTCCTATCGAGGATGCGCATTGGCTTGGTTTGGAACTCTCCTTCGAGTTCCACCTGAATAACATCCCAATTTATCACATGGTTAGGATCATGCACATATCTCTTAAGCAAAGAAACATGAAAAAAATTATGATCTCTAGTACTAGCTGGCAATGCAAGCCTATATGCAACTGGCCATATTCTTTCAAGCACTTCAAATGGCCTACAATATCTTGGTGACATCTTGGCACAACTTCCAAGCTTTAAGGAACTCTTCCTTTCCCTCACTCTGAGGTAAACATGATCCCCAACATTGAACTCCCTATTCACCCTATGTTTATCTGCATAGATTTTCTGTCTGTCCTGTGCTACTTTCAGATTCTCCCTGATCTTTACAACCTCTTGCTCCATTTCCTTAAGCAATTCTAGTCCAAGCACAACGCTGTTCACTAGATTATCCCAAGTCACTGGTGTCCTACACCTTCTTCCATACAAAGCTTCATACGCACTCATCCCCAAGGATGTCTGTTGTCCATTGTTATAAGCAAACTCTACCAAGTGTAAGCAATCTTCCCACTTCATTGGTTTGTCCATTACGCACATGCGAAGCATGTCTTCAAGCACCTGATTAACTCTCTCTATCTTCCTATCTTTCTGAGGATGGTAGGCAGTGCTGAAGTTTAGCTTTGTACCCAAATCTGCAAACAACCCCTTCCAAAATTTGGAAGTGAACTTGACATTTTGATCAGAGACTATTTCCTTCAGCAATCCATGCAATTTGAAAATTTCCTTCATGAAGATCTTTGCAATGTCATCAGTCTTATGCGTAGAATTTACCGGTATAAAATGTGTTGCCTTAGTCAACATTTCTACCACAACCATGATGGAATCATGTTGTCTCCAAGTCATCGACAATCCTGTAATAAAATCCATGGAAATAACTTCCCATTTCCATTCTGGAACTAGCAAAGGCTACAACAAACCCACTAGATGTTGATGTTCAACCTTTTACCTGCTGGCATTTCATGCACCTTGAAATGTATTCAACCATGTCCTTTTTCATTCCTGTCCAAAAATATTGCTTTCTAGCTGTAGCAATTGTCTTCTGGTATCCTGGGTGACCAGAATACAGAGTTTGATGGATTTCATCCATAACAACTCTCCTCAAATCTACTACATTCAGAATATAAATTCTACCTTTATAAGTAAGAAGTCCATATTCTTCCAATTTATATCACTCAATACCTCTTCTCAAGACTTTTGTGCTACAATTTGTCTTTTACATGCTCATACAATTCATCTCCAGCAGTATGATTAACAATCTGCTGCCTCAAATCTAATTGGAAAATACTAAGAGATGCCACATGCATTTCTTGCACCTTCTTGCTGAGTGCATCAACTACCTTATTCTCTTTCCCCTTTATGTTATTGGTTTCAAAATCAAACTCACATAAAAATTCTAGCCATCTCGCTTTCCTAGCATTCAGAGTAGGCTGATCAAATAGATACTTCAGACCACAATGGTCTGTCCTGAGCTCAAATCTTGTACCCATCAAGTAATGCCTCCACATCTTGAGAGCATGTACTATGGATACAAGCTCTAGATCATGAGTGGCATATTTCTTCTCATGCTCCTTCACCTTTCTTGACTCATAACATATCACGTGGTTGTCTTGCTTAAGGACTCCTTCAAGCCCTTTTCCACATGCATTGGTACACACCACAAAATCTTTCTCTGGATCTGCAACTTTCAATATGGGTGCACTGGTGAGAAGATTCTTTAACTACTGGAAGCTTTCTTCACACCTCAAGGTCCATTAAAACTTTATCTTCTTATTTTGCAAAGAAGTGATGGCATGTGCAACTTTGGAGTATCCTTCAATGAATCTCCTGTAGTATCCTGCAAGTCCCATAAAAGATCTTACATCTATCACATTTCTCAGAGTAGTCCAATTCATAATGGCTTCAGTCTTTTTAGGGGCCACAGATATACCCTCTTCTGAGATAATGTGACCCAAATATTGAATTCTGTCTCTATAGAAGTCACACTTGCTCAGCTTTGCATACAGTTGATGCTCCCTGAGCAATTGCAATGCCAATCTCAAATGCTCTTCATGTTCTTCCTCATTCTTAGAATAAACAAGAATGTCATCAAGGA
>LPNX010584907.1:247339-333069 GCA_001517045.1 Pseudotsuga menziesii
CTTTGCCCCTCTCATTTGATCAAAGAGGTCATCAATCCTAGGAAAATGATATTTATTATTCACAGTAACCTTGTTCAACTATCTATAATCAATACACAACCTAAGCATACCATCTTTCTTCTTTACAAATAGAACTGGTGCTCCCCAAGGGGACACACTTGGCCGGATATACTTCCTTTCCAACAACTCTTGCAGTTGCATCTTCAATTCTAGCATCTCCGGGGTACTCATCCTGTAGGGTGTCTTGGACACTGGTGTTTCTCCTGGCACAAGTTCAATTGTGAAGTCAATGTCTCTTTTTGGAGGAATCCCTAGAATCTCATCAGGAAACACATCCTTGAATTCCTGTAACACTTGATAGTCATACAACCTAGGAGTTTCATCTCCTATTGCCTCCAAAATATGAGCTGCATACAACTGGAAACCTTTCCTATAGAAATTATTTAACTGCATTGTTGAAACACGCCTTACAAAAATCACCTTTGGAATACCTATCATAACTACTAGGTTTCCTTATTCATCTGTGCATTCAAAAGTCTTATTGTAATAGTCAAGCTTCACTCTGTGAGCTTCTAACCAATCCATTCCAATGAGAACGTCATAGGAACCAAGTGGTAGAACATTCATATCTACACAAGTGATCAATCCATTCATAACCAAGGGACATTTTTCTACCACTTCACTGACCTTTCTCTTAGTCCGAGCGGCTAGCTGAACTAACCAATATTTTCTATGCTTTGCCTTCTTAAAAGCACAAATCTCCACTACTCTAGGAGTGATGTAACTGTGAATAGAACCAGGGTCAATCAAAATAGAAACAGATTGTTCAACAATATTACCTACAACTTCAACCACAGTTGACTGGTGATCTGCCTGGTGGTCCTCCAGTGCTGCATAAATCCTAGGGACTGCCCTTGCTACTTGACCCATTGTTTCTGCTTCTTGAATGTTATAAGCTGGTATTGCACTCTCATTCTTGAGTGGACAATATCTGCGCAAGTGGGTTCCTTCACATTTCCAACATTTGAGTGGTCCTTTATTCTGTTGTGGATCTTTAGGCTTTCCGCCTGTCACTCCAACTGGATTACTCACAGCTTGGGATGGCTACTTCTGCTGATTCCTAAATCTAGAAGGTTTGAAACCTTTCTTTCTTTGGTCAAACTTCTCATTCTTCTTGTACTTCCAAATTTTATGGAAACCAAGTTTACCTTTGCTTTGCTTGTAGCAATACTTAGCCTTCCTTATTGCTTCTTCAAGAGTTTCAGGTTTGTAAAACTCAATTCTATCTTTGTAATACTGAGGCAATCCACTCAAAAACTGCTAGACCTTCACTTTTTCATCTCTGATGTACCAGACATACCTAAACAATTCCAAGAACTTATTTTCATATTCATCCATGGTCTATTGTCCCAATCTCTACTCATGGAACTCCCTAATCTTATAATCATAATACCTGTCAGAGAGGTATTTCTACTTGAAGTACTTCTTGAACTGTTTCCATTTCAGTCTCCTTTCACTAATCTTCTTTACTTGCTTGAAGTGTTCCCAACAAATGGATGCTCTTCCATTCAGATTGAATATGGAAACTCTTGCCTTCATGTTTCTTGAATAATCCTGCACTTGAAATTACTTCTTTATCCCAAGGAGCCAAGCTTCAGCCTCTTGTCTAGTCTTTACCTCACCATCAAATGTAGGAGGTTTAGCTTTCTTAAATTCATTGTGAGAGCGATCCTTATGGTGTCTCCTTCTTTTCCTTTTACAAGAAGATGAGCTTGTATCCCCACTAGATTCTTCAGAGTCAGATGATCCACTAGAAGTCCTTCTCCTTCTCCTAGTACTGCTCTTACTGCCTTCTGGTCTTGATGTACCTCGTCCAGAGTCTATCTTTCTTTGCAAGTCTGTCAAACTCTGCAACATGGCAGAATTCAACTGATGCTGCTCTTCTTGGGCTTTAATCAAGCTTCTCATGGTGGCTACAACATCTAACGGTGTCTCTTGGAATCTCCTTCCATTAGACTCTATGTCATCATTTCCATTACGGACATTTTCTCCTATGGCATCTCCTGCATGGTCATAAGAATCTTGAGCATCATATCCATCATTGGTTCTCATAACTGAATCACCACTTACTTACCAAATGCAATTTCTGAAATACTACCCTTGAAGGTGACTATGATTCTGCAAACGTGTTATATAGAAAACTATTAGATACATACCTTGATAAAAACATAACTACTTAGCTTCTCCTGGAAAATCATAAAATAACCATTTTGCTTAAACACAAAAAAGTTCTATTTTTCTTGTTCAGCCCTATAATCCACTGACATTCTGCTGAAAATTCCACTGAAAAACAGCTGGAATTTGCTGAGAAATCCACTTTGAAAAACCCAAGTTTTCTTTGGCCCAATTGGACCTCTTCCAACTAAATTTTCGTCACTTCGGCGGTCACAACAACTATTTTATCCGCTGCTCATCGATGGTCTACTCTTCTATTTTTTTCTAGTGTATCAGGTCCATAATTGTCTAGGCTTCTGAACTGTATCAGTGATGCTAAGGACTGTTCATCGGGTCTTCAATATATCGACGATCAGGACCATTAAGTACTACCATATCGTTGTATCAACGATCGGTTCCACTAATCATTGATAAGCTAGTTCCCTAGGCATCCACAACGGCGGCCAACAAACTCTTTGTGATTTCCATGGGCCATTACCTTGTCGATGATCAGAATATCCAAATCCTACAGCATCGACAGTTGGACCCACTTTCTCATCGGACAGTTAGTCCCATAGGAATCCGCAACGGCAGGTAGTGATCTCACTCCGGGTTCCGCGGACATAATATTCCATCGCCTGTCGAAAGTTCTATCCACTATGCATCGGCAATGTAAGGTGAAACACTTCCGCTCCTTCGGCAATTGGAGCATCAGTAGTTGAAACCTCTAGGCGTCGGAATGGTAGTTTACATGACAACCGCAACGACGGGTTCACAAAACTTTAACTTTTTCTGATCAGCGGTTTGATCCTCTATAATTTTTTGACGATCTTATACTTCAAAATTTTTCAAAATTTTCTTCTCATTAGCTATCAGAACCACCAATCACTACGGCCTTGGCAGTGGAAGCCTCTATCCGTTGGAAGGATAGTCCACAAGGTAGCCGCAACGGCAGACGCACAAACAACTAAATTTTTCCGATGTCATTCATCGGCGATCAAAACAATTAATACTTTTTGACATCAACTACCGCATCGGTGGCTTCATCCTCTAAATTTTGTCGATGGTTCCGACTATGTGAGCCGACGTTTCGGTGGTTTCGTCAACTAAATTCTACTGATCAGCGCTCCAATATTCTAACTTTTGCCAATCGCCGATGGGTTTAACACTTAGACAAGTTTTTGAAAATTTTCTTCTTTGCATCGGCTCATCAAAGAACTAAATTTCGCTGATGTTTCGGTGGTCTTCGAGAGATCTCCACTGAAATTACGGCTCCGCCGTCACTTACTTTCTACCGAAACCCCTTCGATTTTATCTTCTCCATCAGCACCCTCATCCTCTAATTGTTGGTGATCCCGTCGTCTAATGATCGATGATCTCTTCATCTATTTTTCCCCGATCGCCGACAGTCACTTAGAGAAATTTCATCAAATTTCTTTCGGCTACCTTCCGTCGGGTGGCCTTCCGACTAGCTCTCCACTACATCAGAAGAGCTTCCCACTGAGTCTTCTGATGAGATGACGATTCAGGAACTTAGGAAATTTTTGTGGAAGTTTTCTAATCTTTGCTGGGCAGAAGGTAACCTGCCTCTACTAGCTGATATTTCATGGCCCATTTAGGCCCATGCTGCAACTTTAGCTCTGATACCACACTATAACATCCCCGACCCTCCAACCGGCAAAGAGGATGCTACTATACACCAAACATTAGGGAAACTAACCCCATGAACATGTACATACATATAAACTGAAAGAAAATGCTTAAAACATCCAACATACTAAGATGCATAATCATACATATACTCAGCGGAAGCAAAACATACAATTTAGCATTCAACATGTTCATCATAATTTATTGACATTAAATATGATTGCAGAAATAGATTAGTCAAGAATACTTATCTTATAGGAACTGTCCCGCAACTAGCTACGTTGCTACAACATTCCACCCAACCATGGGCTAGTGTGTTCCTTAATCTCTTAGTAACGCTACCACCCCCGAGCCGGGAATGATTCCCCAAGGACTAAGGAACAAGCAGGATTACACATAGCCAAGGATAAACAAAACAATCAAGGATACACAATTCATCCAAGCCAACACAGTTGGGTTTATCAGGCAAATAACAAATTAGCCAAGCCAACACAGTTGGGTTTATCAGGCCATCCAAGAGCTGGGAAATGCTAAATGCTAAGCTTTTGGGCTCATTGAAGATTTAAGGACACCTACACCAAAACTAACCTGACTTCTAGGACACCCACACACACCCAACAGAAGGAAATAAGTCCTTTCAATGCTAAATAACCCCTCAGGCCCTGACCCCCCTTCCAATGCTATTCAGGGGTTGTGGAGAAGAAATCCATCCCTCTATGTGGTTTCCAAACCCACCAATTTTTTCAAGAAAATTAGGCCCTCATCACCACCACAATACAGTTTGAAGACCAACCACTACATGCACACAGCAAAACCAACAATTACAGCTTTGACAGGGGAAAACAAATCCCTGAGTCATTCTTGGCCCTATCAAGGCCAAAACAAATCAATGGTAACCTATAGAAACTCCGAAGCATGAGGGAAAACACAGCCAACACAACATAGGTACTCAAATCTACCATCGATCAGGGGAAGAACAATAGTCGATCGCACAAAATGAAAACCACTGAAACATTTCACAGTCCTATAATGGGAAAAGGGATAGATTCTCTGCGTGAACGAGAGGGAAAATGTATCCACAGACCAACAATCCATGAGAGAAAGGAGAACCAACCCTCACACATAGAATCATGAATCCTTTTATCTCAGCTCTGCATGAGGAATGAACAGCCGACGATCCTGTAGAAATTCAGGCCTGCAGTAGATTAATTTCACTCACAGCAATTAACAATTGATCATGCAAAATTATCAACAATGGAGACTGAATATGGAGCTGTAACACAAAATTATATTAACTAAGTGTACAATAGCCAACCCTGTAATAACAGAGGCTGCTGAATATATAGAATACATGAGCAAATCGAATGCATAAGGAAGCATCCAAATCTAGCATAAAGCAGGCTTACCCAAAATAGGCAAATCCCCCATAGGTGTAAAAAGATGATCCCAAATCTATCAAGGACCCCACGAATTAGCAAGGGCGCATGGGCAAGCTAAAGAGTGGTCAAATGGCAGCTCATACATGCTTTTTCATGGAGGAAAGAGTGGAGGATGAAAGGGGAATAAAACAGGTTCACCTCACCTAGTCTAGCTTTCCTTATGTGCTTTAAAAGCTGGAAAAGTAGTCAATAAAGCAGAAAAAGCAGAAGGACGCCTAGGAGGCTAGGAATAAAGCAGATTTGATTCCCAGGACTTTCCAAAGCGCTCCATGATTCAATAATGGCAAGTTTGACCTCTATGGATAGGCAATTAGCTACTTGCACATGGTGGGACTCATGGACTAGGAAAATAAGACAAAATAAATGAAATAATGTATAAGTGGGTAAATACTATGGGTTGATTATTCTAACAGATCCGAGAAAGTGGACAAAACGATTGGGCATCCCAAACAACGCATGAGGAAACCACTCCCAGCCCATGCGTGTGACTGAACTAGCTGGTAGAGAGTGCATGGGGCCAAGCCTACCACCCACCACTACCCAGCATTAATTTCCCTCAACTAACATAAGAGCTTAAGTGGTTGATCGACACATGGCTTTTCCCCATGGGTTCCAGGTTTAACAATCCCATCCCCCCTTATCCTTAGGAAACCATGCCCTTTTCAATATAGTTTCATCGGCATAGCTAGTTGGGGTTATTTTAATTAAAATGCATAGTTACATGATGCCACAACTTCATATGTGTTGTATATCCCGATATACCATTGGTGACAATTCCAATCACCGAAACATAACATAACCAAATCGATGGTGGGGTTTTTTCCTTTAGCTCTGCACCATGATTATTTACAATATATATATATATATATATATATATATATATATATATATATATATAAGAGAGAGAGAGAGAGAGAGAGAGAGAGAGAGAGAGAGATATCATGTATATTTAATGCATCAGGGTCAAAACCGGGGTGCTACATTTTCCTTGAGATGTCTGTATACTGAGAAGCACATTTTATGTCCTTTGATTGATTTTTGAAAGACTTCTTGTTGTTGCATTGCAAGGGCACATTATTGATATAGGCTTGTTAACTAGTGTGCATTAAAGGATGTCAAGAAGGTTCTGAAGCATTGTACTTTGAACCAAAGGTTTCCCACTTTAGGAACCTCAGCTGCTCATGACACAACTTTTGATATGCCATTGATTTTGTATTTCTAAACATGACTAGAAATCATTAGTTTTCAGTGAGTCGCACCTCATTTACATAACAGGCCTTTGTGTCTTTTGATTATATGTAAACAAAAATGTTTCCTAAAATGCAAATATTATAGAAAATGACACACTTTCATCTCATATGATTCAGAATATTTGAATAATCACCAATATATTAGAATATAAGCATTGTTATTAACCTAAATAGGAAAAAGACATTATTTCAATACAGTTACTTAATTTTAATCATTCTTGTACCTAGCAAGGATCTTATATGTTAATTTAAAATGAGAGGACAACACTCTACTTATATCCATTTGGTGAGTTATTAGAATTAAATCACAAAATATTGCAACATTAAGCATAATCAGAGCAATGGAAAATTTCAAACAAGAATCCATATCTGCTTTGGATGTCAATATAAGAGAATTTTTATAGTCATGAAGATTACATCAGGTAGCCTCTTATGTTGAAGGATTATTTCTAATTCATATTTTTTGTATACAAATGCATTCAGCCAATTTGGGGAGAATATTGAAGAGATGAATCTAGTTGATCTAGCAACAAAACTTGTTCCTTCATGGACTTCTCCTGCAAAAGAGGTAACTATAACTAGTGTTCAAGATGGTGCAACTTCAGTTGATATGGAATTCCAACATTGTGAAACTCACCCACCCTATATAGAATTAACTAGCCCATGGGATTCTCTTGGTGGAATTATGGGAATAGTTCCATCAGATGCTAATGTGATTAATTGCTTGAAAATTTTTATTATGTACTAAATGATGAAAATAGTTTACTGAATCAGATACCACATATGTGCATGATAGATTGATGCTGATTATTGGCTTCTCTCAGATTCTGGGGTTGGCATAGCAAACATGTGGAGAACTGAAAGTATCATTTTATCTTGTTCATATTCTATCTCATCTGAAAATGATATTTCCTTTGGCTGAGTTCTACATAGATTGGCCCATGGCCAAACATATTATTCTAATTTTTCAATGTTAAATTTTTGAAGTTGCTTTAGCTTGCTAGTCATGCACATGATGGAATCCACTACACTTAACCAGTCATATCAAGCATGTGCATTGCTACCAACAAACAGATTTGGCCACATGTATTTTTTGTGGGGATCTGTCTTTATTGTGAAGATGTTGTTTTCTCATATATCCTTTAACAAACAAGAAATTCCTTTGTGTCCCTTATGGTCCCTTGTGACTTCTTGACACCTAGCTTCATAGTGACCACTTCTTATAACCTAGGAAATTCAGGATTCTACATGCCATGTTCATGTATCTCAACTAGATAAGTGATAACTACATACTATCCTTGAGCTGTTGCTCCTAATCCTTTACCTCTCCTCAATAAGTATCTGTGACAGTTCTCCATCACTAGTTTGAGATTGCCTTGTGTCACCGGGGATGCACTCTCCTACTTCCTTGTTGTGCTTCTGATTTCATCCACTTTGGCCTTCGCATTCCAAGGTATAACTCATTTTCATTGTTGTCTCTTTGACATTTTCCCATTGTTTTCATCTTTCTCACTGTCATATAGGTATTAAGTCCTAATCAATAAAATACATCAATCCCTTTAGCTATCCCATTTCCTGGGAATTTTATTTCTATCTTGGATACTCTATAAGATGATATTTAGAGGGCAGTCTTTGTTGTCCCATTCATGCATTTTCCCCATCCTTGTTGCTGATCTAAACAAGCATGGCCATTCATCGCTTCTTTGAGAAAGGTTCTCCTGATATTCAGAGAATCTTAACCTCCACCCTTCCTTTATGCCTTATATGATAATTTCGGTTGGTCTGCTCTGCCTTTCCTACTCTTTTAGAAATTTTCTTTTCACTTCTTTGGGCATAAATTGTTTAACCCCATAAGCCCTAGCTGAAAACCTTCTATCTTTTCTCATTTTTTGTAGTTATGAATCCTGATAAAATGGAAGTCTGGATATATAGGAATCAACATTGTTTTCCAAAAGAGCTAGAAATCCAATACAGTAAGGATGGTACTATAAAAAACTAGTTTCATTGTGTTGTAATAAATTCAAGTAACTTGGAACATGCAAAGATTACTCATTAACACCCTCTCTTAAAGTTTAAATTTTTTCTAATAAATACAATATGGAAGTTGCATTTTGACACGATCCTTTCTCTTGTGTATGTTTTGCAGGTTTTAAAAAAATTCATGGAGATGAAATCTTAAAAAAAGAAACCAGCTCATGAGGTTGGGTTCTAACAATATATTCTTCAAGTTGCATTCCCTTCTAGTCATTTTTATTTGCTCATCCTTATCTTATCACTTCACCTTGGAGATTTAGTTGAGATGTTGCATAGAAATTGAATTTTTTGAGTTTTGACAGGATGTGGAGATCATTTCCAAAGCTAAAAGATCCAAATTCTTAGTAACTGAAGAATCCGATGAAGACTTAGGGGAGGATGGTTTGGATGACTCTGAGGACGAAGAGGATGATTTTCTCTATTTAGTTTGTGCCATTTGTGATAATGGTGAGAACTATTTCTGCAACAATGGATGCCAACTCTTTTGTTATCATTACATGCATGTAGCATCCAAAATTGGTTTACACTCTATGAATTGAAATCATTTTAACCAGTTAATAAACAGTACATACTGACTCCTTGATTGGTCATTATATTGTACTCTTAATGTTCATTATGGCTCATAAATGAGTTGTTTGAGTTGATTGGTGCCTATTACTAACCATGAGGTCTAAGTTTTCTCTTTTCTCTTCAATTAGTGTTCTAGTGTAACCATTAATTGGTTGTGTGATTTGAGTCTCATTTGTTTCTTTGGTCTTAAACCCACTTGGTTGCAAAAATATTTTTCCTTATTAATTCCACATATCATATATGTGATCAGGGGTCCAAGTTGTCTAAAATGTGAAATAAATCTGTTCCCTTCTCTTTTGGTTCCTGCTCTTTTTGGAAGATCCTGAAACCTATGAACTCAATGAAATTTTTTCTTTGCCTGTGAACTCCTCAATTTTTAGTTTCCCTTGATTCCCCTGTTTTCAATTTGGATTTTTGTGTTGAATTGCCACACAAGGCTTATCAATCTTTGCTAATTTGAACTCTTCCAAAATAATTCTTCTTAAAATTTTGTTGAGATGGGGGATAGCACTAATAGTTGTATTGAATTCCCACACAAGGCTCATAAATATTCGCTGATTTGAACTCTTACAAAAAAATTCTTCTTAAAATTTTGTTGAGATGGGGGCTGGCACTGATAAATGCAAGTTGTCCCATCGTCTCTTCCAACCTTTGTTGGATCCTTAGAAAATTACATACAAACAGATTCGTTAGGTTCCCTATGACTCCTTGGCTATGCGGCATGAAGGTCATTCTCTACCTGTCACTGGAATCACCTCCTTGTTTTTAAACCCATACATACTGACATGCACTATGTCAGATATGACGTGAAACTATTTATTTAACCTGCTTTAGTCTCATGCACCTAAGAAACCTACACCATTGTAATATCCTTACCAATCCAACAATGAATTTTGATTCCAATACGGAATGGTTCTGTCCCTGTAATGTCCCTGACCCAATAAAGACTACTACAGAAATATTGCAACATCATTCTACCTTTTTAACAAATTTGATTGCATAATTCCTATTGAATACTCTTAAGATTGACTGGTTTATACTTCCATAAAACACCGTGGACAATGCAATGGGTACTGATGTTAAAGGTGAATAGTGCTTGCTTGTTTTCCTCAGATCTCAAGTGAATTCCAATACTAAGTCTATGAATAGAAGCACGTAGAGGCCTTGTTATGGATTTATTGAAGCTTTGCTTAACCAAATGAAGTGAGAGGCAATCAAATAAGATGAATATAACAGGCCTGTGAATGACCGTCCTATAGGTAGCAGCTTGTTAACATACCCAATATTTCTCACTATAGTGGCTTCCCTTCACTCCAAAAATAAATATTATGGTCACTAATATTGATAGAATACTCCAAACTAGCAGGCTTATGGAATTCTCCACACTAGAATACTCCAAATTGAAGATTCTGGTCACTAATATTGATAGAATACTTCTACGAGACTTTTCTAGAAAAACTGTGAATGAAGTCTTGTAGAAAAATAAAGATTTTAAACTTTTCTTAACAAGAACACAAAGATATTTTCTGATACTAGACATTCTAAAATACATCCCACAAGCTAAAGCTACCGCAACTGCATATTTCCTTATCCTAACTATATTTTTCTATTGAAATAGCTTCATGGTCAAAGTTTTCTCCTTTCAAATGCATTAATATCATATTAAATTTCCATGGCTGATCTAGCATACCAATACCCTCTTTGTACTCCAGTATGTAGGACCCAGGTTGTATTGAAATTCAACCTCATGCCTTCATTGGATAGAAGATCTGCCACTGCATTTATTTCTTTATAAACATGGATACGATGACACATTTCAAAAGGAAGATTCCACTTGTTTTAACTGATCTAAGATTGGGAGAAAAAATAGGTAGGTTATCCATCGTGAACCTAGCAGTCATCCAATTAATATAAAATTTTACATTGAATTTGAGTTGTCCAAAAAGGCCATATCTTGCAATTTTTTCAGTTTCTTCCTATCCTAGTAAAATGATAGGGCTATCTCCTAACTTATTTTTTTTTTCATTTTCGAGTATTCTGGTTTTGTTGTGCCAAATGTCATAATACTTTCAAAATGAAACGTAACCCTCAAAAGGTGAAGTGGAATAAAGCATACAGAAAGCTACATGGAAAATAACTTACTGAGGTATCTTTTGTGTGCCCATGACACGTGTTGACATGTTTTCCCATGTTTTCCTATGTTGTGCCGCAATTTTCATCCAAACTTGCAATACAGGTGATTACTTATTTGGGTCTATCTCTTTTCACTTAGATAGTTGCCAAAACAAACTTCGAGATTAGTCAATTTTCGCATGAATAGTATTTTTTTATTTTTATTTTTGAAGAATACAAGGGAAATGATTTCATTTTTTGTGCAATACCAAATCCTTAAGGCCATGTTTGGATGTGGATGGATTTAATTTGATGACATTATTAGATATGCAAAATTTTCAGTTAATACCATTGCTTTGAAACAAATCAGACACAACGTTCGAGTTTGAGAGAAGAAGAAACAAGCTTGAGAGATATGATAGAAATGTTCAAATACTTTCAAGGCCATCAAGAAGATTAAGGAAGTTTGTGTTAGCAGGGAGGCTAAACTATGGGAGAATAGGTTTGTCTCATTATCTTCAACTTTCCTTGTAAAAGAGTCAAGGGATAGTAATTGAAAATTACTAGATAATTGGTTATCTTCTAAT
Source organism: Pseudotsuga menziesii (assembly GCA_001517045.1). NCBI lineage: Eukaryota > Viridiplantae > Streptophyta > Pinopsida > Pinales > Pinaceae > Pseudotsuga > Pseudotsuga menziesii. The sequence goes on from LPNX010584907.1 coordinate 259,196, forward strand.
TGTTGTTGCTTATAGCACCTATGTGTCCAAATATAGTAGAACTAGCATACAACATTTGTTTTTTCTCAAGTATTACATTCGTTGTGGTGTTTTTTTTTCCTTTCTTTATTACTTTTCCTATGGTGCACTTCTAGAGTGCCCCTGGTTCTAATAATTCTTAGTATTAGTCTAGTTGTGGATATATCTAAGGCAAGTTTTCCAGAGATAAACTTACAAACATGATTGAATGTTTCACATTGATACAATAAAATTAGAAACATCCCACCCCACCAGACTTGTTGTTTCCCCAACAACATTCACCATCTATCACTTGTTAAAGTGCATGAAGGCTCTATTTTTCAAACTCTCATATTTTCTGCTCATACTACTACAATGCATCCTTCCTTTCCCAATTGTTTTACTCTTCGATTCTTTCCTTCCTTTTTACAAAGTACTCCTTCCTTCATTTTTTTCCAAAGTCGGTTTCCTTCTTTGCAAGTATCTTATCCACCTCCAACTCTACCCTTTCTACAATCATTGCAGGAGAATGGGTTAGTGCAACAATCTCAGGATCACCTTAGTCAACTCTACATGGATTCAACTGACTAAAGTGGAAAACTAGATGATGTGTCTCATGTGCTCAAGTAACTCCAATCATAAAGTGACATTACCAATCTTCTCAAGTATCTTAAATGGCCCAAATAACAATTAAGATGCATATGGTGGTGGAATCCAAGAAGAAGTGATTTTTTAACTTACATGTATGCTTCCAGCCTATTGCGAGTCCTACATATTTCCCCTTATCATTTCTTGCAAAAAACTCACAACCCTGAAGTTTGGCTTGAAGTGGACCAACAAAATCTAGACTTTTTAACATTGCCTCACGAATAGAAGGAACATACAGTTCATATTTCTGAACTATTCTCTTAGAACATTTATTTCAAGGACATCCCTAAACCTCTTTTGTTGTTTCATAGCCAGATCATGTCTTCTACTTTTAAGAGGCCATTTATGCTCAAAGGGCATCTTTAATATATTTTTACTTTCCCCTATCAAGTTATCAGCCTTTTACCTCAGCCCGTTCCTTTGCTAATGGTATATCCTATTTTCATCCATAACTCTTTCCTATGGAATATAGTAGTCCAAAGTCAACTTTCAACCCACATCGTTATACTTTTAATGCATTTCTTACCTTATTCATCTTTCCAGGTTTGATGTGGTACCTATTGTTTTTCATTGGGATAGGGATAGAGTGATCCTCCTTATTTGATGAATAGGTGCACTCTGACTTCTATTGAAGGAGAAGCTCTAGCCTTTCCCTTCCCTTGATATACCTTAACTATGGGTGGTCCTGGAAAATCTATACTCTATTAATCCTTGATACATAAACTCCAAAGGAATGGGTTCCAACTCCATGTCATCAATATTGGGGTCTACCATTTCTACCATGTCTCCAATTAATTATTCTCTCCTTGAAGATCTAAAAACCATACAGGTATATGGATAGGGATGAGTTCCCTCCATTACCTCCTTCCCCTTTTGTTTTTGGCCTAATCATGAGCTCGAATTGGAAACTCTTGATCTCTGTTATTAATTGAAAATGTCTTTCCTTTTCAACCCTGTATATTTCATTACATATTCTCCTCTCTACACCACTAGCCTTATCTCTATCATATTTTAAAAGAGAGCAAGGAAACTATTTTATATTGGATGCACGAGGGATTTTTGACTGAAGGGGATGCTCTCCAAAACTTCTTAATGTTTGATGTCCATATCTAGAGTGGCTTGAGCATAAAATGTTTGATGTCTATATCTAGAGTGGATTTAGCATCAAATGTTTTCCATTTAATGTCTTCTTCTTCCCTCTCGGGGTGAACATTATTCATGTGTCCACATGCTATGGAGTCTGCACACACTGCATCTGAAGGGGTTTTTTTTATAATATATGATTTGTTGGAACTCTATACTACCTGCTACAATTTCTATACTCTCTAGAATACTATGTCCTAGGTCTTTCTCCATAGATATTTGCAATCATAGTTGAGGAGTACTCCATACTTCTAGTTTTTTCATTCGAAGCAATAGGATTTATCATATTATTCCCTATCAACCCAAAGACATCATTCCATAACTTCAAGGGATGGTGTGGTAATTTAACCCAAATTGTGGCTATGTTAGCTTTTTCTTTAACGGGATCAATTATTGTCTCCTAATAGTTTTATATGATAAGTGAATTTTCCCATAACCAAATTCCTTTCACAATGTATCTTATTCTTCCAATATTTATCAATCCATTGTTTGAGTATATTCCCCTATCATCTTGGCCAAGAAATGCCCTATCAGGGTTGTTTCAAGATATAAAATGTTTTTATCAATAATTTCATCAGATTCTACACGACTTTCATTCTTTCTTTCTTTGGTTTGATTGTTTTGGCTCTCTTCCTTCTACATTCTCTGTTTCTATCTTTTAAAGAGGAGGTTTCCCTAAATTTGTCCCTTTCAAACTCAATTCCTCCCCTAGAGTCTACTTCTTTTACATTTTGATTTTAAGGGGAAGAGTTCCAGAATACCATTTCATATTCATTAAAGATATAAGATTTTGTTGCAGTAATGAATGAAACAAGGGTTTGAAAGGGTGAAAAAGATAGATTATCTGGAGAAAAGTCTAGAGCCAAGATATCTTAATATTGCTTTTGGTATCTATGTATAGAGGAGCTCTACTCCAAGAAATTTTGCCCCCCTTGGGCATTTATGGAATTTCCAAATCCCGACACACCATCTGAGGGTGATGACATTCAGATCATGTTCCTCACTAGCTTAGGAAACTCACTACAATCATTCTTTGATTTCTCTTTCATATCAATATTTTCCTTGGGTTGGATGATGGATAGGATCAGGAAATCACCTTTCTTAATGATAACCCTTTTTGTCTCCAACGGAACCTAGAGATTTATAGTCTAGACACCTTCTATAGTTATTGTTCATAGAATCATCTCCATCACATCAGAGGTTCTGGTAGAAAACCTGATGTCATTGAGTCAAAATAATTCCCTTATTTTTCCTAAGGTTCCTAAAATCCTTCTTGAGGGAGTTAAAGACCCCCAAATGATCTAAGTTTATTTGATAGGAACCCTACTTTGAAATATACATTTCAATGCTCAACTCTCATTATGGAGATCACAAATTTCTAGAATACAATTTGAGACTTGGTTTGATATTAGAAAAATGAATAAAATTATTCATTGATCAAATACTGTTATTGGATTAACATAGAGAGTATTGAGTCCATTTCACAGTGTAAAATTTGTCACATTTCATGCAATGAACAGATGATGGGTTTGGCTCTCAACTAAGAGCTCATACAAAAAATGAAATCCAAAACGATAAACATAATAATTAATTGAACACATAGATTATACCCTAGAACCCAAATAGGAAAACCAACTTTAAAGGGTTGCTCGGTCTTTATTTTCGACAATTGAAGGGTTATAATGTAATCTCATGTCCCTGTGGGCCATCTGGAAATTTCATAGCCAGACTACTTTTCTGCATCGTCTCCTCTCAACCAAAATACCCTTTGTGATTTGATATCCAAAAAGATATAGGAAGAGCTAGGGTAATGAGAAGGCCAAGCATCCTTGTCCTTTCATTTCCCATTCCTTCGTTTTTTTTTCTCTCCTATTTTGTTTATTCTTGTTTTTTTCCTTCTTTTCTTGTATTTAATTTTTAATGCTTACATTGTTTTTTTCCCTTTCAACCCTCTTTTATTATTGACTGCTCGTGTGCTCTGAGCAATCTATGAACCATTCATCTTCATTGTGGAACCATTTTGGATCAAGGTCCCCTGACAATTGCTAATTGTTCAGTGATTTTGTAGTCTTAGCTTGCAAGCCCTCAATACATAAATGTTAGCATTTGATTCTAGGTAGGTTAGAAAAATATTTTGTTAGGGTTTAGTATATCAATATGTCACTAGTCTCATTAGAAAATAGATTTTTCATGTCTTGGTCTTGTCCAGAGATGTTGGACTTGTAAAAAGAGATTATTTTTTAAAAGTTAACGGGTATTGGAATTGATCAAAAAATTGGTTGTAGCTTAACCTATATAACCATGTTACAATTCAATGCTAATTGAAATGAGCTTTTATAATGGGTATGTTCCCTTCCCCTCCCATCACCAAATCTAATAGGGCTAGGCCAGGTTTCTCAGTTTTCCTACAAGAGTTCTTTCTCTACCTTGTGGAGTATGATAGATCCTTTCCAAATCATTACATAGTAGAAACCAAAAACAATAGATATAAGAACATCAAAACAAAATTTGAAGGGAGTTCCAATCATTTTCCTAGATTGAAATGTTATTTTAAGCAAACTGTTATTTTTTAGGGTTGAAATGTCACAACAAAGTGCAGGTCATGCCACTAAACTGTTTCTCCCCAACTTAAGTAAGACCTTGTCACCCACTTAGAATTTTACCGCCCAACGGTCCCAATATTCCTAATGGTTTATCCTCTCAACTCTGTTTGTCAATTGAATACATTCCATTTCCAACCTATCCTACCATATGTGCAATATGAAGTAGCTAGCAGATTGTGGAAAGTTTCTCCCTGTAACATCAGTTTAGATAAGTGTATTCCTTGTATTGGAATCTTTTGTTGCTATGAATTTAATTTGATGTGGTTATCATTATGCCAAACCTTGTTTGAATTACATAGAAAGAGTATATATTAGGTGTGTTGTTTATTTATTTTGTGCATGGGCTAATCCAAATCAAGGGATATGCATGGAATGGTATCCAGCTGTGTGCTTGAATAAAAAATGATGTGTTGGAAATGGCGTTATCAAGCCTTTGTACAACTCTTTTTATTAATTGTTTTTATATTTTTTTTTAAGAAGAGATTTGATCATTTTATTTGGGACCTATATAGTAAGTATTCAACGAAGTCTTGAATGTTTGGTAAAATACATTTGAATAGCTATACAATGCCAATTCCCTTGAACTAGTTGTTGATTCCATTTGGGAATTTTGATTTTGAAGAGGAATAAGGTAATTGTTATTAGCTTCAATTAGCATTTTGGTTCTATAGAAGAATTAGGAAGTCTCTGCCTTATATTTCATTTCAATTAGTAAAATATGAGATAATTGATTTTAGTTTCGCATTAGTAAACCAATTGGTAATGGAACATAATAAGTGTTTGTTGTATCACTTTGAAAATTTGTTTTGATTTGTACAAACGAATATGATAATTGTTGTTGCATTACTTTGGAAAACTATTTCATAACATGTTTTGGGTTCATGTTAGGTGAGGAATATGCCAAGTTCATGGCTTTTCTTGCTCAGAGAAATTCATTCATAAGTTTTGTTCTTGGGCATTAATGACCGTGTGTTTTCTTGTACAAGAAAGATATTTTCATGGGGTAAAATCATTTCCATAATTTCTGCAAGTAAGCCAATTAGAAATTGATTTCATGGGGAGAAATCATAGTGCATAATGCCTACAATCCAACCTAGCAAGCAACTGATCTCATGGAGGAAGAAACTTTGCCTGTATTGATTGAGAATGTAGCCTCCCATGCAACCAGTCAAAGTGTTTGAAGAAATGCTTCAACCAACCAACACATTATTGCCAAATTTTTTAGGCATAAAATACAATCCTGTGTTTTCCTTGTGAATGGTGCATTTCCTTTGCCAACATAACTTTGGGTGGGAAATGGTTGTGGGGTTAATTCAGTACATTTTTTGGCATGGCATCTCTTGACCTTGGATGTACTTACCTTTCTTCCTATATATAATTGTGACATCAATCCATCTATATGGTAAAATAACTCCCCACAATAACTTCATAACATTTATGGTTATGATCTTATGAAAATGTTTTTGGTTGTGATATGAAATCAATCATATTCATATCTTTTCATTGCAAGAAATCTTGCTTATTGTGGCACTGAAATAGTACAACCATTCCAATATCTTCCCCTTGTCTTCTTTGATTTATTTCTTCTACATTTATTTGTTATATATGTTGGATTTGAAAATAGTTATGTTAGTATCATTTGATTTTAAGAAATCTTACTTAGAGTGGCACTCAAATAACAAAAGCATGCAAATATTTTCTGCGAGTACTCTTATATAATTTTTGTATATGTTGGATTTTGGTTGAAATACATTGTTGGGGACAACTTGAAAGTTTAAAAACTTGATCATTGCATGGAGGTGTTCGAGTACACAGGGTACTCCCAAAAGACCGAACACATTCAAAAACCGCTTCACACAAATAGATCATAGATCAACACACCGATGTTTGTCACGTGGTTAAAACCCTCGAGAGGGAAATAGTCGATGGACCCAGCCAAATAAATACTTGGAGGAATTTATTATGCAAGAGAAATAAATTTACATGAGCTTTTCATAATTGATCAACTAGCCAAGGACCCTCTATGCTCTTTAAATAGAGATCATAGAACAATCGGGTGTTAAGCCACAGATCAATGGTAGGTATGATCTAAGAGAAGTTGAATCATCGGATTACTCTATGTCTAGAACATATCATAACCATCAGATTAGAATATTTACAAATGCATACTAAAGAAACACACTTTTACGTAACGGATATATTACACAAGTTGATCTTAACTAACTCTTAAGTGTCTAAATATCCTAACATCCCCCCTTAAGAACAACTTGGGATAAGATTGAAGGATTTACAAAAGTGACACTATTAGGAGAAGGAAGGAGGGATTAGAGCCTATTCCCCCTTAAGGACACATTCTTGAACTCCTAACATAGACCGAAGTTTAGAAAACTTCGCTTCTGTAAGAGACTTGGTGAAGATGTCTGCAACTTGATCATCTGTTGGGAAATAGAGCACTTTAATAACACGATCATGAACAAGATTTCTGATGAAGTGCATTTGTAGCTCAATGTGTTTTCTGTGCTGATGTAGAACTAGATCTTTGGCAAGCTTGATGGCACTTTGATTGTCACACCAAAGTGGGGTAGTTTGTTGTTGCTCGAATCCAAACTCTGAAAGGATCTGTCGAAACCATAAAGCTTTCTGACTGGCATTAATTGTGGCTCGATATTCGACTTCTGCTGAAGAAAGAGAAAGAGCTTGTTGTTTCTTACAAGCCCAAGTGACAGGTCTAGATCCCAGACAGAAAACACAACCTGCAGTAAAATTTTGATCATCAGGATCGTCGACCCAATCTGAATCAGTGAAACCAACCAACAAAGGTTTTCTCCCTGTACTGTAATGAATCCCAAACTAAATTTTACCTTGAATATATCGAAGTATTCTTTTTGTTGCTTTCCAGTGACTTTCATGACGAGTTTGCATATAATGGGAAACATGACCAACGATAAAGGAAAGGTCAGGACGGGAATGAGTCAAGTATAAAATACTACCAACAAGATAATGATACAAGGTGCTATCTACTTCAGGGGAAGAACAAGTGGCAAAAATTTTGACTCCAGACTGGAAGAGAGAAGGGGTTGGTTTACAATATTCCATGTGGAAGCGACGAAGAAGGTCACAAGCATACTTAGACTAGGAAAGAAAGATTCCTTCTTTGGTTTGCAAGACTTGGATACCAAGAAAATAATGCAGATGTCCTAAGTCTGACATTTCAAAAAATTTCTTAAGACTAGATTTCACATGGGTTATAAGGGTAGGGGCACTACTAGTAAGGATAAGATCATCAACATAAAGAAAAAGTATGATGAGATAATTTCCCACTTTCTTGGTATAGACATTGGGGTCAGAATGGCATCTAGAAAAACTAGTGTCAAGGAGAAAGCTATCCATTTTGGCATACCAAGCTCTAGGAGCTTGCTTAAGGCCATATAAGGATTTCTTAAGGAGACAAACAAGGCTAGAGTTATCCTAAACATATCTAGGAGGTTGTTCCATGTAAATTACCTCCTATAAATCACCATGTAAAAAGGCAGACTTGACATCCATTTGATGGACTTCAGAGTTATGTAAGGTTGCAACGGAAAGAACAGGGTGGATGGAATTCATTTTTGCTACAGTGGAAAAGGTTTCATTGTAGTCAATCCCTTCAACTTGGGAAAAACATTTGGCAACTAACCTTGCCTTAGGTCTTTCAACACTTCCATCTGATGCATAATTAGTTATGTAAACCCATTTACATCTGACAAGTTTTCTTCCTTTTGGAAGAGGAACAAGATCCCAAGTATCGTTCACCATTAAGGAACGATATTATTCATCCATAGTTGCATCCCAATCTGGATTTCCTGAAGCTTCTGAAAAAGTTCTTGGATCATGATTCTCGAAAACTTGAGCTAAAAGAGAAAAGGCTCGCTGAAACTGAGAACGTGTTCGGCGTTGATCTCTAGGATCACCAGCAAGATCACCAACTACTTCACATGTTGAACGGACCCATCAAGGAGGCATTGGTGCTGGTGCAATTGGAGGAACATGAGCAGGAAGAGGTGGATTTTCATCCTAACTATAATCATCAGAAACTGTAGTTGGAAACCTGTCAAGGAAGCTAGAATAAGAAGAAGAAGAAGACAAAATCGTCAAATCAAGCTCGCATGCCAAAGATGGCACATCCGCCAAGTTAGGCTCCCGGGCCAAGAGATTTTCATCAAATTTAACATCTCTTCTAATGATTATATCATGAGAATGTGGCTAAAGAATTCTATAACCTTTTACATCTTCAGAATATCCAAAAAATATGCATTTTTCACTTTCAGGCTGCAATGCTTTCCGTTTTTCATCCGAAATGTGAGCCCATGCTTCACAACCAAACACACGAAAGTGACTTACATCTGGTTTAATTTTACTCCATGCTTCTTCCAGTGTTATACCTTGTAAAAATTTAGTGGGTGTGTGATTAACTATGTAATTTGCACAATTTATGGCCTCATCCCAATATTGAAGACTTAGTCCCTTAGATTGGATTATACAATTAGCCATTTATTTTAAAGTGCGGTTCTTTTGTTTAGCTACACCAATTTGTTGTGGTGTATATGGAATAGTGTGTTGTTGTTGGATTCCTTATTCAGTGCAAAAAGTAGTGAACTTGTTGTTAACATATTCTCCTCCATTGTCATATCTTAACTTAATAATTTGATGACCAGATTGTTTTTCAGCAAGGGCCTTGTAGGCCAAGAACATGTTAAAGACTTCGCTCTTAAGTTTTAGGAAGTAAACCCAAGTGCGTCTGGAGTAGTCATCAATGAAAGTTAAGAAATATTTGAAACCAGAAAAAGAAGTAAATGGAAGAGGGCCACACAAGTCACCATGCACAAGCTCCAAGGGAACAAAGGCATGCCAAGAGGCACATTTGTCAAAACTATCCCGACGATGTTTTCTGAGTACACAACTGAAACAAACACCATCCTTGCAAGATACCAACAGAAGACTAGGCACCATATTTTTTTTATATAGTTGTTGCAATGAGCGATAATTTAAGTGACCAAATTGCTCATGCCAAACTTTGTTCAAGTTATCACTATGAGCAACAAAATTTTAAGGAAAAGGTGATGAACCAAAGTTGTTAAATTTGTACAACCTGTTAATATCATCAATAGTTCCAGTAGCAAGGACATTTTGAGGATTTTTAAAATCCTTGATTACAACTTGGTGAGGTGTAAACGTCACAGTTTTACCTTCACCCGAATGACTGATTTGATAGACTGATAACAAATTGCAGGAAATTTTTGGAACACATAGTACATCACTGAAATGACCATTTTCTACTAGAACTGTTCCAGATCCTACAATACTTAGAGATCTATCATCACCAACAAATATTTGTTTTGTGTTACATTCATGCATAGTAGAAAAAATGGCTTGATCCTTAGCCATATGATAAGATGCTCAAGAATCAATGAGTCATTCATTTGAAGTAGAAGAAGAAGATGCAGTATAAGAGTAACCAGAAGCACAATGTGCATGTCCATGAGAGTTGGATTCTGAAGACGAATCTAGGTTGATGTGGTGCTTCTTCATTGTTGCTTTCAAGGTTTCCATCTTCTTAAAACATTTAGATTCATCATGATTATCTTTCCCACAAAAATTGCAATGAAGCTCAGTATTCTTTCCTTTTTGCTTGGATCCTTTGTCATTTTTTAAAGGAGGAGCTGACTGAGAGGGTTTGGGACCCTTGTTGTTTGGCTTATTATTGCGAAAATTCTGTTTCTTGGGAGGCTTGGAATTTTCTTTTTGTTGGGACAATAAGGCTTTCCCAAATGTATCTACATTGTTAATTATTCTAGGATTAATGAGCTTATCTTGCTCTCTAATTAAGGAATCACAAAAGGATTCAAGTCTAGGCTCTTGATAGCTAGTTGCAGTCAAGGATTCTTTCATGGAGTAGAATGTAGATATAAAAACAGAATATACAGGTCCAAGTTTTGAAAGAATATGATAAATACATTGTTTGTCTTCTTTCTTAATCTTGCATTTGGCACATAATAGTCTAAGAGTTTTATACTTAGATAAATATTCTTGAATGCATAAAAATCATTTGGATTCAAGGAAAGCAACTCATTCTCAAGTTGATGACCCCAAATTTTATTGTGTTTACCAAACATAGATTCCAACTTTTCCCAAGCGAGATCATGTTCATCAATTCTAGATATGTGGAATCGCAAATCAGTAGAGATTGACATCTCAATCAATCCATGAGCTTCATCACATCAATTTTTCCATTTAATTTTCTTATCATTATGATTGGGTTTTGATTCTTTCCCTGAGGTTATCCTAAAAAGTCCCTTACTTCGTAGAACATCCTCCATATGAGATTTCCATGAGAAATAGTTAGAACTTGTAAGTATAATATCACTGTTCGGGTACACAGGGTACTCCTAAAATACCGAACACCTTCATATACTGCTTCACACAAACATATCACAGATCAACACACCGATGTTTGTCACATGGTTAAAACCCTCGAGAGGGAAATAGTCCACGGCCTAGGACAAATAGCTACTTGGAGCAATTTATTATGCAAAAGAAAGAAAGTTACATGAGCTTCTCATAATCGATCAACTAGCCAAGGACCCTCTATGCTATTTAAATAGAGATCATAGACCAATCGGGTGTTAAGCCACGGATCAATGGTAGGTATGATCTAAGAAAAGTTGAACCGTCGGATCACTCTATGTCTAGAACATATCGTGACCGTTGAATTAGAATATTTACAAATGCATAGTAATGCATACTAAAGAAACACACTTTTACATAACGGATATATTACACAAGTTGATCTTAACTAACTCCTAAGTGTCGAAATATCCTAACATCCCCCCTTCATAACAACTTGGCATAGGATTGAAGGATTTACAAAAGTGACACTATTAGGAGAAGGAAGGAGGCATTAGAGCCTATCCCCCCTTAAGGACACATTCCTGAACTCCTAACATAGACCAAAGTTTAGAAAACTTCGCTTCTGTAAGAGACTTGGTGAAGATGTATGCAACCTGATCATCTGTAGGGAAATAGAGCACTTCAATAACACGATCATGAACAAGATTTTTGATGAAGTGCATGTGTAGCTCAATGTGTTTTCTCCGCTGATGTAGAACTGGATCTTTGGCAAGCTTGATGGCACTTTGATTGTCACACCAAAGAGGAGTAGGCTGCTGCTGCTCGAATCCAAACTCTGAAAATATCTGTCAAAGCCATAAAGCTTCCTGACTGGCATTAACTATGGCTCAATATTCTGCTTCTACTGAAGAAATAGAAAGAGCTTGTTGTTTCTTAGAAGCCCAAGTGACAGGTCCATATCCTAAACTGAAAACATAACCTGCAGTATACTTTCGATCATCAGGATTGTCGACCCAATCTGAATCAGTGAAACCAACCAACAAAGGTTTCCCCCCTGTACTGTAATGAATCCCAAACTGAATTGTACCTTGAATATATCGAAGTATTCTTTTTTGCTTCTTTCGAGTGACTTGCATGATGAGTTTTCATATAATGGGAAACATGAACAACGAAAAAGGAAAGGTCAGGATGGGAATGAGTCAAGTATAAAAGACTACCAACAAGCTGATGATACAAGGTGGCATCTACTTCAGGGGAAGTACAAGTGGCAGAAAGTTTGACTCCAGACTAGAAGGGAGAAGGGGCTGGTTTACAATCTTCCATGTGGAAGTGACAAAGAAGGTCACAAGCATACTTAGACTGGGAAAGAAAGATTCCTTCTTTGGTTTGCAAGACTTGGAGACCAAGAAAATAATGCAAATGTCCTAAGTCTGACATTTGAAAATTTTTCTTAAGACTGGATTTCACATGGGTTATAAGTTTAAGGTCACTAATAGTAAGGATAAGATCATCAACATAAAGAACAAGTATGATGAGATGGTTTCCTACTTTCTTGGTATAGACATTGGGGTCAGAATGGCATCTAGAAAAACTAGTGTCAAGGAGAAAGCTATCCATTTTGGCATACCAAGCTCTAGGAGCTTGCTTAAGGCCACATAAGGATTTCTTAAGGAGACAAACAAGGCTAGAGTTATTCTGAACATATCTAGGAGGTTGTTCCATGTAAATTTCCTCATGTAAATCACCATGTAAGAAGGCAAACTTGACATCCATTTGATGGACTTCCCATTTATGTAAGGCTACAAGGGAAAGAACAAGGCAGATGGAATTCATGTTTGCTATAGGGGAAAAGGTTTCATTGTAGTCAATCCCTTCAACTTGGGAAAAACCTTTGGAAACTAACCTTGCCTTAAGTCCTTCAACACTTCCATCTGATGCATACTTAGTTATGTAGGCCCATTTACATCTGACAAGGTTTCTTCCTTTTGGAAGAGGACCAAGATCTCAAGTATCGTTTTCCATTAAGGAACAATATTCTTCATCCATAGCTGCATCCCAATCTGGATTTCCTGAAGCTTCTGTAAAAGTTTTTGGATCATGATTCTCGGAAATTTGAGCCAAAAGAGAAGAGGCTCACTGAAACTAAGAACGTGTTCATCGTTGATCTCTAGGATCACCTGCAAGATAACCAGCTGCTTCACATGTTGAACGGATCCATCGAGGAAGTATTGGTGCTGGTGCAATTGGAGGAACATGAGCAAGCGAAGGTGGATTTTCATCCTCACTGTCATCATCAAAAACTGGAGTTGGAAACCTATCAAGGAAGCTGGAAGAAAAAGAAGAAGAAGGCACAATCATCGAATTAGGCTCGCATGCCAAAGATGGCACACCCGCCAAGTTAGGCTTGTAGGCCAAGAGATTTTCATCAAATTTAACGTCTCTTCTAATGATTATATCATGTGAATGGGGCTGAAGAAGTCTATAACCTTTTACATCTTCAGAATATCCAACAAATATGCACTTTTCACTTTTAGGCTGCAATGCTTTTCGTTTTTCATCCGGAATGTGAGCCCATGCTTCACAACCAAACACACGAAAGTGACTTACATCTGGTTTAATTTTACTCCATGCTTCTTCCGGTGTTATACCTTGTAAAAATTTAGTGGGTGTGCGATTAACTATGTAATTTGCATAATTTATGGCCTCAACCCAATATTGAAGACTTAGTCCCTTAGATTGGATCATACAATTAGCCATTTCTTTTAAAGTGTGGTTCTTCCGTTCAGCTACACCATTTTGTTGTGGTGTATATGGAATAGTGTGCTATTGTTGGATTCCTTGTTCAGTGCAAAAAGTAGTGAACTTGTTGTTAACATATTCTCCTCCATTGTCATATCTTAACTTAATAATTTGATGACCAGGTTGTTTTTCAACAAGGGCCTTATAGGCCAAGGACATGTTAAATACTTCACTCTTAAGTTTTAGGAAGTAAACCCAACTGTGTCTAGAGTAGTCTTCAATGAAGGTTAAGAAATATTTGAAACCAAAAAAGGAAGCAGATGGAAGACGGCTACACAAGTCACTATGCACAAGCTCCAAGGGAACCGTGGTGTGCCAAGAGGTACGTTTGTCAAAACTATCCCGGTGATGTTTTTCGAGTACACAACTGAAACAAACACCATCCTTGCAAGATACCAGTGGAATACTAGTCGCCATATTGTCTTTACATAGTTGTTGCAATGAGCGATAATTTAAGTGACCAAATAGCTCATGCCAAAGTTTGCTCAAGTTATCACTATGAGCAACAAAAAATTAAGAAAAAGGTGATGACCCAAAGTTGTTAAATTTGTACAACCTAGTAATATCATCAACAGTTCCATTAGCAAGGATATTTTGAGGATTTTGAAAATCCTTGATTGCAACTTGGTGAGGTGTAAACGTCATAGTTTTACATTCACCTGAATGAGTAATTTGATATACTGATAACAAATTGCAGGAAATTTTTGGAACACATAGTACATCACTGAAATGACTATTTTCTACTGGAACTGTTCCAGATCCTACAACACTTAGAGATCTATCATCACCAACAAATATTTATTTGGTGTTACATTCATGCATAGTATAAAATATGGCTTGATCCTTAGCCATATGATAAGATGCTCCAGAATCAATGAGCCATTCATTTGAAGTAGAAGAAGAAGATGTAGTATTAGAGTAACCAAAAGCACAAAGTGCATGTCCATGAGAGTTAGATTCTGAAGACGAATCTATGCAGATGTGGTGCTTCTTCATTGCTGCTTCCAAAGCTGTCATCTTCTTGAAACACTTAGATTCATCATGATTATCTTTCCCACAAAAATTGCAATGACGCTCAGTCTTCTTTCCTTTTTGCTTGGATCCTTTGTCATTTTTTAAAGAAAGAGTTGACTGAGAGGGTTTGGGACCCTTGTTGTTTGGCTTATTATTTTGAAAATTATGTTTCTTGGGAGGCTTGGACTTTTCTTTCTGTTGGGACAATAAGGCTTTCCCAAATGTATCTACATTTTTAATTATTCCAAGATGAATGAGCTTATCTTGCTCTCTAATTAATGAATCACAAAATGATTGAATGATAGGCTCTTGATAGCTAGCTGCAGTCAAGGATGCTTTCATGGAGTAGAATGTAGATACAAAAATAGAATATGCAGGTCCAAGTTTGGAAAGAATATGATAAATACATTGTTTGTCTTCTTTCTTAATCTTGCATTCTGCACATAAGAGTCTAAGAGTTTTATACTTAGATAAATAGTCTTGAATGCATGAAAAATCATTTGGAATCAAGGAATACAACTCATTCTCAAGTTGATGACCCTGAATTTCATTGTGTTTACCAAACATAGATTCCAACTTTTCCTAAGATTTATCAGGTTCATCAATGCCAGATATGTGGAATTGCAAATCAATAGAGATTGACATCCCAATCAATCCACGAGCTTCATCAAATCTATTTTCCCATTTAATTTTCTTATCATCATCAGTGGGTTCTATTTCTTTCCCTGAGATTATCCTGAAAACCCCCCTACTTTGTATAACGTCTTTCATATGAGATTTCCATGAGAAATAGTTAGAACTTGTAAGTATAATATAACAAGGTGCATCCATACTATAAAATAATGGCTGAAAGAATAGAAACTAACTATCTATATGCAAAGAGCTTGAAAAAATATGCGGTTTTAAAAAAAGCGGCACTTAAAATGGATTCTGGATGATGAAGATATGCTTGATCAAAGAAAATGTTGAAGATGTCCCCAATAATGATGTGGCAGATATTAACTTGACCAACTAAAAAAAAGAAGCCCCCTCTTCCCAAAATCAACCTTTGACAATCACTTTTACAATAAAGTTGCTTTGAAGTGAATCACTTTTGTAGAATAAGTGATGTTCACTTTTACAATAATGTGACTTTTAAATAGTGAGCTTGATAAGACTTGAACTCAAGACTTATCAAGGTGTAAAGAAAATTTGGACCATGTGATCTAAGTTTAAAAGTTACATAAAAGTATGGAAAAAGGAAGGGTTTTTTTTTTAGTCTTCTCTCTCGTTTTCCGTGCTTTCTTTATTTTTCTGCAAATCACAAAAAAAACGAAAAACAAAAAACAAATAAAAAATGTTTTCCACACAATGAGGTTAGAACCTGGTTAGCTTACCTGGAAATTCTACATTTTCAAGTTTTCTCGTTGTTTCTAATTTACCGTGATCACACAAGGTGCACGGCAAAGAGCATACGTAGCCGAGAAGAGAAGAAACAAAACTTTCCCTTTCTGTTTCTGATTCGCCACGATCGCACAAGGTGCACAACAAAGAGCATACGCAGTCAGAGAAAATAACAGTCTGAGACTAAAACATAAAATATCTAATAATAAACTGATAAAATATGAGAGATTTAAAAAAAAACAAATCTGTCACCATAACATTATACCTTCAGATTTGTCGAAATGGGTGTTTCTAGAGCAAACGAAAATAGTTTTCGATGAAATGAAAACTATTTCTCAATGAAACGGTGCTACGAATGCAATGGAACAACTCTCATAGGCCAAAAATGCACAAAAAATATAGAACCAAAAACCCTTTCAAAGTTTCGGCAACACTGGTTCCAGATCTTGATCAAAGCCGAAAGTGGCTCTTCATAAAAGCTCTGATACCATGTTCGGGTACACAGGGTACTCCCAAAAGACCGAAAACCTTCAGATACTACTTCACACAAATAGATCATAGATCAACACACCGATGTTTGTCACGTGGTTAAAACCCTCGAGAGGGAAACAGTCCATGACCCCAGCCAAATAGCTACTTGGAGTAATTTATTATGCAAAAGAAAGAAAGTTACATGAGTTTTTCATAATCAATCAACTAGCCAAGGAACCTCTATTCTCTTTAAATAGAGATCATAGACCAATCGGGTGTTAAGCCACGGATGAATGGTAGGTATGATCTAAGAGAAGTTGAACCGTCGGATCACTCTATGTCTAGAAACACACTTTTACCGAACGGATATATTACACAAGTTGATCTTAACTAACTCCTAAGTGTCAAAATATCCTAACAATCACAAGGGGCGGCTATACTATAAAAAATGGCTAAAAAAAAAATAAACTGACTATCTAGATGTAAAGAGCTCGAAAAAATATGCAGTTTTAAAAAAAACGACACTTAAAACTGATTCCGGATGATGAAGTTATGCTTGATCAAAGAAAATGTTGAAGATGTTCCCAATAATGATGTGACAGATATTAACTTGGCCAACTAAAAAAGAAGAAGCCCCATCTTCCCAAAATCAACCTTTGACAATCACTTTTACAATAAAGTTGCTTTGAAATGAATCACTATTATAGAATAAGTGATGTTCACTTTTACAATAATGTGACTTTTAAATAGTGTGGCAATAAATTAAAACACTTAGGTGACTCACTTTTATTTTATTTTATTTATGTGAGATGCACTTTTACAATAAAGTAACTTGAAAATAGAAATTGCATGCCCTAAAAAGTAGCTTGATAAGACTTGAACTCAAGACTTATCAAGGTGTAAAGCAACTTTGAACCAAGTGAGCTAAGTTTAAAAGGTACGTAAAAGTATGGAAAGAGGAAGGGGGCTTTTTTTTTTAGTCTTCTCTCTCGTTTTCCGTGCTTCTTTTCTTTTCCTACAAATCACAAAAAAAAATGAAAAACAAAAACAAAGAAAAAAAATTTCCACACAATGGGTTTAGATCTTGGTTAGCTTATCCGGAAAGTCTATGTTTTCAAGTTTTCTCACTATTTATGATTTGCCGTGATCGCACAAGGTGCATGGCAAAGAGCATACGTTGCCAAGAAGACAAGAAAAAAAATCTCTTACTATTTCTGATTCACCGCAATCGCGCAAGGTGCATAGCAAAGAGTATACGCAGTCAGGGAAAACAATAGTCCGAGACTAAAAAATAAAAGATCTAATAATAAACTGATAAAATATGAGAGATTAAAAAAAAAACAAATCCATCACTATAACATTATACCTTCAGATTTGCCGAAATGGGTGTTTTTGGAGCAAACGGAAACGGTTTTCGGTGAAATGAAAACTATTTCCCCATGAAAATAGCGCTCTGGATGTAATAGAATAACTCCCATAGGCAAAAAATGCACAGAAAATTCAGAAGAAAAAAAAAACCCTTTCAAAGTTTCGACAACACCGGTTCTAAATCTATATCAAAACCGAAAGCGGCTCTTCATAAAAGCTCTGATACCATGTTTGATTACACAAGGTACTCCCAAAAGACCAAACACCTTCAGAAGCCACTTCACACAAATTGATCACAGATCAACACACCAATGTTTGGCACATGGTTAAAACCCTTAAGAGAGAAACAGTCCACGACCCCAACCAAATAGCTACTCGGAGTAATTTATTATGCAAAAGAAAGAAAGTTACATGAGCTTCTCATAATCAATCAACTAGCCAAGGACCCTCTATGCTATTTAAATAGAAATCATAGACCAATTGGGTGATAAGCCACGAATCAATGGTAGGTATGATCTAAGAGAAGTTGAACCGTCGGATTACTCTATGTCTAGAACATATCGTAACCGTCGGATTAGAATATTTACAAATGCATACTAAAGAAACACACTTTTACCTAATGGATATATTACTCAAGTTGATCTTAACTAACTCCTAAGTGTCTAAATATCCTAACAGGAGGGTAGCTATAACAATGCAATTAAATTGTTTATTCAAGGGGGAGATTGGATTGTCGAACACACTAATGCTTGGATTGGTTATCATTGAAAATATTTGTTTGTGTAGAATGTGATGAATTAAAATACAAAATAATGATTATCAAGTTACTATAGAAACATAATGGCTTACCTTGTAATAGTCCTTCAAGTCTTTCAAATGCATTTATTAAGTGCAAAAATGACTTGAAGTACTACTGGTACAGGGTAAGCCGTTATAGATCTATAGTAACTTGATAATCATTACTTTGTATGCTTGAATGATACAAAATTTGTTTGAATATCATCATTATCAAGAAATAACAACTTCTTAAAAGGTGTTATCTCAATGGTATAGAACCTGCCTATTTATAGGCAGGATGTTGATGGTTCGATTCCACCATACCTTATCATAAATTTGTGACTATAAAAACGACTAAATTTGCATATATACAACTATTAGTAGCTAATTTCCCATATCTTATAGCGCGACTAACGTTTAGTCGTATTTAGCTTAGTCATTAATATGTTATCATTTAGTAGTTTATTTAGTCATATATTTGGTCATTAATAGTTGCAATCAATGACTAAATCCGTGACTAAAGCTGTGACTAAATCCATGACTAAAGTTGTGGCTAAATCAATGAATAAATCATTGACTATCAATAAGTAATAAGTCAAGATATTAATGATTAAGTGAAATACGACTAAGTTAGTCAAGCTATAAGATAGTGGAAATTAGTTACTATTAGTCGGCGACTCAAACATAGTCATTTATAGCCAGTTTTTAGTCATTTTTTTAGTCATTAATTTGTCATTTTGTACTAGTGTGTGATATTTTTAGAGAGTACTCTACCTGTTTTTAGTTTTCATAGTATCAGTCATAAAACAAATTTAAATTATAAACTGCAAATTACATAAGAAAAAACAAATAAAAACAAAAACAGTGGCATGTTTGACTGAATTTGACCTTCTTAGTCCAATTCTAACCAACTTGGTCTGAAGTTTAACCACTTATTGACCAAAATTGACGATCAATTTCCAGAGGACTTGTGAGCTTGATTAAGTTTAGCCAGCTTTGATAGATTCATGCCAACAATAAATGATTTATATTGCAAGCCAGTGGGCCATGTTCACTTTGGAGCTTGAGTAACGATCAACTGTTGTGAGAGAAGGGTACACGTCTGGGTATTAAGTAAAACCCATGGTTAGGATACATCGTTTATAAAGAACTTAAAATTTTCACTAAAAGTGAGTGTATCAGCTAAATAATTGAGTAATAGAATACCTAGTACTGTAAATAGAGTAAAATTAGACTCAAGTATGAATACAAGATGCCAAAAAAAGTTCTTTCCTATGTGCATCTCTCAAGGAGATTTCTATGTCCTAAATCAATTTGATACCAGGTTAACGCATGGCACATTTTTCTTTCCCTAACGTCACTCCTTAAGCTTCATCCTAAAGGAAACTCCCAACCCCTCTGAAATTACAAACATACTTACCTATTGAAGATCTAAGAAAACATCAAGGAAAAGTCACTGTAAGAGCTGGAATTTGTCATTTGGACAGTCATTATTTAACTGGAAATTACTATAGTTTGACAGTCCTAGTTGTCTACTAATTGAGGGCTGTTTTGAGGCCTAGAAAATCCTAGGCAACAACAGCTATCGATTCTCCCTAGTAAACATTCCCAACTAGCCCGTTACTATTTGGTATGGGGAATCCGTCTGGTTTACGGTCTGGCTACCGTAGGTCAAGTAACAAAAATAAAGGGTTTTACCGGTTACGGCCTGGTCTACTATGTATGTTTTAGTTTTTGATATTTAATTATGAGATGCAGGTGCCTATCTAAGAATGTAGATTGATAGAGAATACGAGGAGTAGTCAAAATGTGATGCGCAACTTCTTATTTCTCATCTTAACTCTCTCGCATCTAAATTACACACAACAAGAAAAACTAAAACTAACTATCTAACCTATCCCAAGAGAGCAAGATTATCATTTATCAATGAGTAATGTATTAACATTCATTACTCATAGTGGAAATTTTATAAAATAAACTAGAGACCATTCATACAAGAACATAGGTTCAAAAAGTTAGAACGATCTCATAGTTCATGGACACAAAGCTGAAAACGAAATAGTTCACATTCAACACATCCATGGCACAACATTTGAAAAGTTCCACCCATCATTCTCCAATATGAAACTTGTAATTCTTATTGCAAAACAAAATATTTCTTCTTACAACATGTTCTCACAAATCTAACGGGGAAAAAGTCCCTTTCTTCTATCCAACTCCCCTATACTTATACTACAAGCAAAACTCTTGGGCTACCCTTCGGTGACCTTTGGGCTCCCCCAACTGTTTATCTCACAATTTTGTCCTTTTTTGAGTGCTCATGATTCATACATGCATTTTTTAGAATGACTTCTAAACAATGTTAATGCATGAAAAAAAAACATGATAATGCAAAGAAAATCCCGACAGCTGGGCCTGAAATCCGATAAATCCACTAAAAACAAAAGCCTGATAAAACACGCTCCCTATCTCAAACCAGGCCACACCTGGACCCATTCAAAATCCTCCGAAAATAGTACCAAAAGAGACACAGTAAACACCATATAAAAATAGAGTGGAATCACCCGAGAAAGGCGGGAAAATACTAAGCATTAGGCAAAAACACAAACTCTCCTCGGCGGGTGGAAAACTACGGATCGAACGATTAGTTCTTCAAGGGGTTGCAACAGTGGGAGACAGATAGACTATGGGCTCCGCGGAAAAATAACACATCGCTGGTCAGAGGCTCCGAAGACTAAACCACATTTCGTTGGCACATAAACCAACTAACTGTTGGAGAGATGGCGCATTGTGCAGCCCCGACGGCGGGAGAACAATTCAATATGGCTTCCGTAATACTAGAAAACGTCAGTGAAATAAAGACTAAACACTGCAGCATCGGACATCGAAAATACTACAGAATCGGACAATTAGTTCAGTAAAGAGCCACAACAGCGAAAATCACATGGACTAACGGTCCTGCAGCAATCGAAAACATCGGAGAAGATTGTAACAAATCATCGACAAACTGAACAACTATACGTCGGATGGTTAGTCTGTGGAGGAGCTGCAACGATGGATGACATATAGACTAAGGTTTCCGGGGAGAAATAAAACATCAGAAAACTAAAGCATTAAAAAATGTCATCCATGCATTGGAGGTCGGAAGAACTAAGGACAATGCATCGACAAATAGTTCATTGGAAAGCCGCAACGACAGAAAGCAATAAAACATGGAATCGGCAAGACTAGGAACTATCCCTCATAACATTCGTCATCTAGCTTCTGAAATGGCGACTCTGTAGGGAACTATGGCTCCAGTGCACTGTACAAAATATTTCGATAGCGGAAAAAAAACACCGATAGTAAAATAAAACAAAAAGATAAACACGCATCGATGAAAAAACAAAACTTTACATCGGGTCATTCATTATTTGTTTTCCGAAATGGCGGATGCAAAGAGGACTAGTGCCCTGATTCGTTGCTCAACTGAATTCCACTAGTGATCATAGAAAAATCAAAAACATTAAGTACTCAAATAAACCGAGAGGCTTTTCAGTTGGGCGACAGAAATAATAGTTCACTCAACCTCCGATACAGTGGAAACAAACAATCAACTCATCATTCAACAGCAATAAAAATCGCCAAAATCAGACTTCAAGCTTCAAACGTTCAATGAAAGAAAAATTTCATCTCAATTCAACCAAAATTGTAGCAGAGGAAAAAAAGTTCAGGAATCCAACTAATCTCAGATAATACAAAATCAAAAGGAGGGTCCAAAATTTCAAAAATTTGGGAAAACACTTGCAGCTACGACAATTGGCAACTACCTAGTGAACCTAGATCTCTGGACAATCTCTTCCTTAAGTAACAGACTGTTTGACAATAAAACCAACATGTTGAATTCTTCTAGATGTCTGGATTTCCCAAATGGCAAATGTATGTACTTTTAATCATTGATGATAGTCCAATTTAGGAAAATGGAAACCGAGATTTCAAAGTCAAGATAACTCTTTTGAGGCCAGGAATATGAGCTTAATTTTTTTACCTCTGTCTTCGGGTAGCTTCCAACTTGGACACCACAAGATTGCAACATATGGTAAAACAGAAATATTCACTTGTTCCTCATTCCCATGCCATTTTTCACTTTTTTTGCTCTTGGACTTTTTTGTTCTTTATGATTCCTCCCGCATGCCCTTCTTTCTGAATTATTTTATTCAGGCTTTTCTATCAATAGTGTCCTTTTGTGTGAGAGATGTATTTAATTTTTAGCTCATGGATGGAGATGAATTTTGGCAATTTTGTACTCATATGGTTTAGTACTTTGTTTTGATACATATTGCTTTCTTTAGGAGTTATTTGACTCTTACTTGCCTTTTGGATTCAAATTCTTGGCATGGGATTATTTATATATAATATACTGTTTACTTTGCTTCCTTTTCATGGGTCTTTTGCTATCACCCCCTAAGAAAATTTTAAATGTGAGATGGATGGAGCCTTGAAATAGTATTCCAGACCTTTTGATCCTGAATTATTTTACAAGGATTAAGTAGGACTTCAATGTGTTCATAGCCATTCAAGAAAACTATTAGACTAGAAGAAATTCTTTCAGATAACACAATAGTACACAGTCTTATAATTGAGGATTTTAGTTAATCCAGAATTCTAATGCTCTCCATGCAACCAAAATTTTGCCTCTTTTATTAAAATCAATCAAAATATAACTAAAACCAACAGAATTAAAATAAAACAACCAAATCAGTTTATTTATGTACAAGATAATCAAAAAATAAAAAATCAAGGAAAATAAAGTTTGAGAACTAAACCACTAATTAGTCAGTTCTCCGCCCCCCTTGTAAATTTAACAACTTGTAAGTTGAGGGGCTAAGCTTGACTGAAAAGGCCTACCCATTATCAAAAAATACATCTACTGGTATTGAAAAAACTATATCTGAAACTAAATCTACTATTTTACAATCAATCTCATCAACCTGTGAAAACTGAAGGAGATCGGGCTGGGTGTTTGATGTACTGCTAGCTTCTTTCGCTTGGTAGTTTCTCGGTTCTAGTTCAATGAATTAATTCCCCAATACAGAATTCACTGGTTCATTCTTACCCTCCCACTAAGTAACATTGTGCTTCATGTGGGGCTCTCTTAATACTTTAATTTAATTAGGACTTCCTTTATAAGGCAACCAAATATGCGACCAATCTGATGCAAAATATCCATTTAACTTTGCTGAACAATCCAGACTCTAAGCCTCAGCTATGTCTGATACTACAATATCAATGAACTAACATACCTTTTCATTTGAAGATAATTGAATCAGAACATCCTCCATTTCCCCAATTACCTTCACATTTCTTCTGTCTAATTGAATAACCTGCCAGGTAGATGGTTTAGGCTATCCATTTATCTTTTTGCAGACTGAAAGAGGCATAAAATTTACTGATGCCCCTAAGTCTACCAAATAGTTGTGCATGTTGTGGTTGAAAATCTCAAAGGTTAAGAGAAATGGTGGAGTTTTGTATCTAGACTTACCTCCCACACTTGCTTCACCAATTTCTTCTTCTTCAGGTTGATTGTTACTGGGAAGCTTTTCTTCAGGTATTTCAAGTGATTTTAACAACTTTTCTTTTTGCTGAGGCACATTACACATTTAAAATAGCGAATTATTTTCCTTATCCCTCTTAATATCCTCCACAATATCATACTCCATCTTATGTTCTTTGAGATTCTTCTTTACATCATCAATCTTCTCCTCAATGGGTTTAACAGACATGTTGATTTGCTTTGGATTTTGACTTGTAATGGTGGATTCAGGTATTTTGTCAGCTATGGTGCTTTTCTAAGTTTTCTTCACGTTCTCTTGAAGTCTCTTAATTTTCAGGAGTATTGTACTGTCTTATTTGATCAAACCTTGACTTCTCATTGTCACATTTGTTTCTGATATATTCCCATGTTTTAGATTGCTTTCATCTTGGGTATCAAAAAGTGAGACATAATCCCATAAAACCATAGCATCATCCTCTTGTTTTTCCGTCGATTTATTACCCTTTTCTTCCTCTTTATCAGCTTCAGTTAGTTTAGATTCCAATAGATGATTCATTACTAATGTCATCGAATTGATCCATTGAGGGAAAAAAAATTTGGAATGAAGCTGCTAATGAAAGGTGCAAAAATTGTCCATAGCCACCTTAGTTAAATTCATTGATGCAGGACTGTGTGGAGAAGGTTTAGATTGATTGTTGTCTCATCTCCTTTCATAGTAAGGATTATAATATTTCTGCGCTTCCTTTTCCTTTTCCAAATCTATTATTCTATTGGATAGCTTCTGCATCATTTTCACCCTCCCTTCAAAGTCATGTGATTGCTCATTACCAAGAGTTTTTTCTCTTGATTGTTTAGGATAATCTTCTATGCTATGTTTTTCATCTTCTACTCTCTCAGCTTCTTCATAAGTCTCTGATAATGTAAGTTTGATTGTCATCTTGGAAAACATGGCAAAGTTAGGCCCTAGAGCTGAAGTATAGTATTCAATCAGAACTTTATCAGAGGGCTTATTAGTTGCAGAAATTTTTTTAAGATAAGCAGCAAACCTTTGGGTGAAACTATGCACTTTTTCTTTTATTTCCTTCTTTAAAGTGCACAACCCTTTCATTAGAGATGCATGACTTTTCTAGGTTGCATATTTATTTCTGAATATCCTTTCAAATGTGTCCCAGTCTAGGATTGAGTTTGCAGGTAGAGAAAAATACCATGAAGCTACTGCCCCTTTTAGGGTGTGTGGAAATAATCTGCAGACTACATCTTCATGTTCTCCAACCCTTAGTCCTTCTATAGCCAAGTAAAAGCTTTGTAAATGGTCATCTACTAAAATATTTTCACAGGGATCAAACTTGGGCAGTATTTTCTCAAAATCCTGAGGTAAGTCATGCAAGGGAGGTGCCAGGTTTAGAGGTGACCTAGCCTTCCAAGCAGGTGGTGGATTTGGTGGGTTGGGTGGCTGATTTGCATTTACGCCTGCCATGAGTCTGGGTGGGGAATGAGGTGGTGAATGAAAAGGGGTTTGAATAGGTGAACCATAAGGTGTACCTGGGCCCAACTGATTCAGAGGTTGAACAACTTCTTATAAGGATGTTTCTACAAGTTCTTCAAAATCTCCAACCAACACTGTGTCTTCCAATATAGGGCGGTCTTTCTTTCGATATTGTCTTCTGGGTAAGACAAGAATAATCGATAATCCTCCAATATTCTTCAGATATGCCCTAGTATGTCTTCTCAGATCATTAAGTACTCCATTATCAACATAATACAGATGCTCTTTACCCTTCTCTTCGGGAATTGGATCGAGAAACAAACTGCTTTCTGAACTGTCACCGATGGAATAATCTCGAGAAAACGGGTTTCCTCGGCCAGCCATGCACTGGCGGCCCTCCTTCTAGCGCTAAAAACTTTTGA
Source organism: Pseudotsuga menziesii (assembly GCA_001517045.1). NCBI lineage: Eukaryota > Viridiplantae > Streptophyta > Pinopsida > Pinales > Pinaceae > Pseudotsuga > Pseudotsuga menziesii. The sequence goes on from LPNX010584907.1 coordinate 285,227, forward strand.
GGCCTAGAAAATCATAGGCAGCAAAATATAGGGATTCTCCCCAGTAAACGTTCCCAACTAGCCCGTTACTGTTTGTTATGGGGAATCCATCTGGTTTATGGTCTGGCTATCGTAGTTCAAGTAACAAAAATAAAGGGTTTTATCAGTTACGACCCGTTCCACCCTGTATGTTTTAGTTTTTTATATTTAAGTATGAGATGTAGGTGCCTATCTAAGAATTCAGATTGATAGAGAATACGAGGAGCGGTCACAATGTGATGCGCAGGTTCTTACCTCTCGTCTTAACTCTCTCAGCATCTAAATTACACACAACAAGAAAAACTAAAACTAACTATATAACCTATCCCTAGGGAGCAAGATTATCATTTATCAACGAGTAATGTATTTATGCGCATGCATTAAAAAAAATCACAGATAGCTGTTACTTATTTCAAAATACATGAACAGTAATAAATAAATGAACAACTAGATAGCTAATTGTTTATGAACAACATTCATTACTCATAGTGGAAATTTCAAAAAATAAACTAGAGAGCATTCATACAAGAACATAGGTTCAAAAAGTTAGAACAATCTAAGATTTCATGGACACAAAGCTGAAAACGGAATAGTTCACATTCAACACATCCATGGCATAGCATTTGAAAAGTTCCACCCAGCTTTCTCCAACAGGAAACTTGTAATTCTTATTACAAAAGGATATAGTTCTTCTTACAACATGTTGTCACAAATCTAACTAGGAAAAAGTCCCTTTCTTCTATCTAACTCCCCTATACTTATACTACAAGCAAAAATCTTGGGCTGCCCCTCGATGACCTTTGGGCTCCCCGAACCGTTTAATCTCACAATTTTGTCCTTTTTTGAGTGCTCATGATTCATACAAACGTTACATTTCAGATTTAAAAAACACTTTTATGAAAAGGGACCAGCTTGGTAACTGGCGAACTTTCCCAAGCATGGGCCTCTGCTTCTATTGATTATGCTCAGTAATCCATTGGTCCCTTGTTGGATCTTGTAGAGCTTAGACCTGACCTTCTTCTTCTTTTCTCTACTTCTGCTTCTTTGTTACTCAACCACATCCTTCCTTGCTACCTCCCTTCTACTTTGTCTTTTAAACACATCTTACTCACAGTAATCGTCCTGTTATGAAAATAACAGATTTTAGACCATTTAGGGTTTACTAAAGTAACGCGAACTGTATCAATACATGAATTTTGTAAAATGACTTCTAAACAATGTTAATGCATGAAACGAAAACATGATAATTCAAAGAAAATCCTGACAGCTAGGCCTAAAATCTGCTAAATCCACTAAAAAAAAAGCTTGATAAAACTGGCTCCCTATCTCAAACTAGGCCACACCTGGACCCATTCGACATCCTCCGAAAAAAGCACCAAAAAAGAAACAGTAACCACCATATAAAAACAGAGTGGAAGCACATGAGAAATGCGGGAAAATACCAAGCATCAGGCGAAAACATGAACTCTCCTCAACGAGAGGAAAACTACGAATAGGACGATTAGTTCTTCAAGGGGCCGCAACGGCGAGAGATGGAGAGACTATGGGGTCCATGGAAAAATAACACATCACTGGTCATAGGCTCAGAATACTAAACTGCATTTCATTATCAAATAAACCAACTAACCATCAGAGAGATGGCACATTGTGCAGCCGCGACAGCGGGAGAACAATTTACTATGGATTCCACAATACTATAAACCATCGGTGAAATAAACACTAAAAACTACAACATCAGACATAGAAGATACTACGACATCAGACAATTAGTTCAGCAAAGAGTTGCAATGGTGGAAATCACATGGACTAAGGGTCCCGCAGCAATCGAAAACATCGACGAAGATCGTAACAAATCATCGATAAAATAAACAACTATACATCGGATGGTTAGTCTGCTAAGGAGCCACAACGACAGACAACATATAGACTAAGTGTTCCGGGTGAAATAAAACGTCAGCAAAATAAATCATTAAAAACTATCGTCCATGCATTGGAGGTCGGAATAACTAAGGACAATGCGTCAGCAAATAATTGATTGGAAAGCCGCAAAGACAGAAAGCAATAAAACACGAAATTGACAAGACTAGGAACTATCCCTCGGAACATTCGTTGTTTAGCTTCCACAATGGTGGCTCTATAGGGAACAATGGATCTGATGCACTGTACAAAATAATTCCGACAGCGAAAACAAAAAACGTCGACAGTAAATTAAAACAAAAAAGATAAACACGCATCGGAGAAAAAACAAACTTTACATCGGGTTGTTCATTATTTGTTTTCCGAAATGGCGGCTGCAAAGAGGACTAGTGCCCCGATTCATTGTTCAACTGACTTCTGATAGTGATCATCAAAAAATCAAAAACATTAGGTACTCAAATAAACCGAGAGGATTTTAAGCTGGGCGACAAAAATAATAGTTCACTCAACCTATGATACAGTGGAAACAAACAGTCAACTCATCATTCAACAGTGATAAAAATTACCAAAATCAGACTTCAAGCTTCAAACGTTCAATGAAAGAAAAATTTGGCCTCAATTCATCCAAAATTGTAGCAGAGGAAAAAAATTTCAGGAATCCAACTAATCTCAGACAAGACAAAATCAAGAGGGTCCAAAATTTCATAAATTTGGGAAAATAGTTGTAGCTACAACAAGCTGTAAATCACGTTGTTTGGGATAGTCATTCTAGCTATTCCCTAGGCTGCAAAATACCTTGTGCTGGGAAATTACATTTCACCTCCTTTTGATTGGAAATAACATCCTATGGACAGTCATTGAAACACGTATGTCATGGATGGAAATTAGATCAAGTCCTCTTTGTTTATTTGAATATAAAACACACATGTCTTACTAAAGAAGGATTGATTTCATTATACACTATTGACATTATTTTTGGGATAGTATTTTCTAAGCTCTTTAGGATTGCTGAAGATGACATTTATTATAACTACATTCACAATTTCCTACTTCTAAAAGTTTTATTGTTTGATGTCCGTTTACATGAGAAAGACATCATTATCATTGACATAAATCATTTCATGTTATAAATGATAATCTCAATCATATCTTCAGGTCTGATATATATAAGGCGTACATTGGGATAACTACACAATACACTTTCTGACAGTCATATATCTTTAAAAAAAAATAATCATTGTCACACTGATTCAGAGTTGTACATTGAATTCAAATCAAGATTCTAACTTGTTTATTGATGTATATGTTGTTGTCACTATCATTTGCAAGGGCATAGAAGAAACATATTTTTTTGATTGCTTGGAGCATACTAAAATAATTTGAAAGCTTTGTCATATTGATATGCGTTCAACCATAAATCTGATAACCATATCTAGATATTGAAGTTAATGCATTTAGCCTTAAATACAAGCATTGTCAACTATATTTGAACACATTACTTACGTACACATTTGTATGTATTTGTGTATATATTTACATATTTATTGATTATATATTTCCTCTATTCTTTTCCAAGTGTAGGTTGCTTGTCACTTGTTTCGTTGGAAGAAAGTAATGGCATATGCAGATTATTATGAGCGTTCTTTGACAAATGGTGTTCTCAACATTCAAAGATGTAATGAGCCCGAGATCATGATTTATATGATTCCCCAAGAAGATGGAAGTTCTAAGGTTGTTTTATTCGGTTAAAATGTTAATAAAAACAACCTAAAATTTTATTTACTATTCATATAGGGAAAACCAAGGATTTATTTAGAGTGGGTCAAATGGATGAATTATATGTTAGAAGAACAGAGGTATTGGGAAATTTGGAAAAAATTATTCAGTGCAAAGTTCATTCATATATTGCTTGGAAGAATTTCTTGCTTTGCACAATGTTGCCATTGAGCTTCAGGCCTTATGGAGAGGTATTTCATGTTCATGTATTTGTAGGTTTGTGGGTTCTAAATTTTTATGTATTTTGAGTACACCTGCTACTTGTTGGAATTGTTTCTTCTTGCCATGTTAAATATTGTGAAATTACTATGTACATTTTTCAGTTATTTGTTTTCTCTTTTTAGCAAGCAACAAAATTTATTGCTTAACATGTGGTTTTTGTAGGTAACCTTACTCGCAATATTTATAACAACATGAGGAGGGAGGTTACTAGTGCAGTGCAGATACAAAGCACGTGCACATATATAAATCTCAGAAATCTCAGAAAGCTCAGAAGCACGTGCAGTACGGATACAGAAGCACATGTGCAGATAAAAATCTCAGAAAGTGGGCCATTGAGTATGAAGAGCCTGTTGTTGAGGATTTTTCATTGAGTATCAAGATCCTGTTGCTGAGGGTTTCAAGATGCTAAGTATGGTTTTGAATCAACCGCAAGATCTAAGTATGGATTAGAAGCGAAGTACAAGTGGGATGGTTTAGCCATTGTAATATTTTGAAAATTCATGGATATACTAGATGATTTTCATGTAAACTTATATGGAGCTAGTCTTTGAGAAAACTCATAATTATTGTAATACTTGACATTTCATATAATATAATTTGTGCACTTTAAAACGTATATGCTTGCACTTTATATTATTTATAAGTGTTGCAATTAACTAATTAATGTGACATTGCATAATTCACATGTGTATTAGATGATGATAAATAATGTATGATTTTTTTTAATTTAAACATAATATCATATTAAAAATTTATGTTGCTTAGTAATGGACGCCATTAAAACTACTAAAATATAATAACCACACATAAAATGACTAAAAATGACTAAATTAGTGACCAATAAATGAGATTAATGACCAAAATTCGCATATAAAATGACCAAAAATTGAGAGATACCTAACCAAACAATGAGATATAAATGACCAAAAAAAAACCAAAATTCGCATATCAATGACCAAAAAGCAATTTTTGTGGCTAATTTATGGTCTTTTATTACGCGACCAAATTTAGTCATATTCTAGTTTGTCATGTGGTCATTAATTTTGCCATAAATGTGGGCATATATTTGGTCATTTATTCAAATATATGACCAAATTAATGACCAACTAACAAGTTATAAATGACCAAAATAAAAATGACCAATTTTGGTCGCGTAATAAAAGACCGTAAATTAGCCACCAACAATCACCAAACCAAAAGTGGTCATTGATATGCGGATTTTGGTCTTTTTTTGTCCTTGATATCTCATTTTCCACTATTTCCTCTTGTAAGAATGGGCAGGCAGAACATCAAAGTAAGGTTCAACAATATTCTTAATATCATGGAAGGAAAAATTCATTTCCCGCTGGAAAGTAGCTACGACATTTTTCAAAACAAAGGGAATTTTCTTGTACACGAAGGTTCCCCAAGGAAATATGAAGGTCGTTCTCTATTGGTATTAATTCTTAATTTGAATTTGTCTATACCCAAAAAAAAAATCCATAAACAAAAAATACCTCACTACTCGCACAAGCATCAATAATACGATCGATCATGAAGGGCGTGGGGTAGTTATCCTTGGTAAATAATTTATTTAAGTCACAAAAATCAGTGCACATGTGTATAGTCCCTTATTTTTTATCAACCTGAACAAGTTTGGATACCCATTCTGTCAAGGCAATTGGGTAAATGAACCCTGCTTTCAGCAGTTTCTCAACTTCAGCCTTGACGGTTGTCGCTTTCTGCAGATTTACAGGTTGACGTTTTTGTTGAACATGTTTAGCATCATGGTAAGTGTGGATTTCGTGTTCAATGATATATGGATCAATTCTTGGCATCTCCTCATATGACCAGGAAAAGACGTTGCACAATTCCTTAAACAAGGCAATATGTATGGAAATCTCTTTGGAGAGCAGTTTGCACCAATATGCACATTCTCAACGATGTTAGGTTTTGCAGAGATGTTGATTGGAATGGTAGCAAAGATATTTTTCATATTCCCCTTAGTAAATACTCTGTCCTTGGGTAATAAAATTATTTGGAGAATCAACACCCTCTATCAGTCTCACATGGAATTCTTGATTCTCAATTCTGCTCAACGCTGGAAGAAAGAAGGACTTATGGTGAAGGTCGTCACAAGTCTTTTCTTGTCCAAACATAGCTTCTAGAATGGCTTCATCCAAAGGAAAAACCATATCCAATAAATCATATGAATACGTAGAGTTATTCACCCAAGCAGGAAGATAAGATTCATCTAACTCCTTTCAGACTATATAAGGAGTCGCGATGGAATCGACAATCGCATTAAAAAAAGCTTGGTAAGCTACTTCCACTACAGATAAGGGCACTTGAGGCTCATGATGGGAAGGAAAGATCCAAGGATCAGTTCTATTAACAACTATTGCGATATACTTCACTACACTCATAGAACCTAAGTACTTAATAGGGGCTAGGATATCAAATGTACCCATCAAAGACGCATACATTGAAACCCCCAAGCTCTCATTACTCGTTTTTACTGATCTATCAATGGTACTGTGGCTTCATTCATTTCCAAATGACCCTTCTGAGTAAGACTGATTTGGTCAAAAGTAACCAACTTCCCTTCATGTGGAAACACTATAAATCAGAGAATGACTGAGGGGATCGTACACATAGCATAAGTCCAACTTCTCCCCAACAACAAGTTATAATACAATGGGGAATCAATCACTTCCACCTCACCAGAAACTTCTTTCCCTACCAATTTTATTTTGATATATGGCAAGATAACTTATGGATGGAAATACCTCTCATCGAAAGGAGTAAGTAGAGTGTTCGATGGAACTAGATCTGGGGAACCTAAGGATTTCCAACAAGACATCGACATTACAAAGGTGGAAGCACCTTCATCAATCATTTTTCATCCAATGGCTTTACCTTCATGGAAAACATCAATTGACAAAGCCACATGGTAGGGAAGGCATATTTTAACATTGAAAATATTAAATGTATTCAACAGGCTCGTTTAATCCATGCTACCTATGGCTCTTAAGAGTGCATCCCTCTAAGAAGGACAACTTTGTAACAACTGCAAAGCCTCCATTGCACAAGGATTTTGAGATAAGTATTCAACTATGAAATAGTTGGAAGAAACCCTAGCATTAGGGTTGTGAAATGTTTTCTTAAAGACACCTTTCGGTATCGTGTGCATTGGATCAGCTTGTTTTTCAAGCCTCTTTCGTCTTCACCACTGCTTAATGTGATCAGAAATATGTGTGGCCTTGTTTTGTTGAAAAGTCAATAAAAATTCTGTGTCAACATCATACCAGATAGGAATATGAAATTGGTTAAGGAACATGATTACTAAATCTAGAAAAATATCATATGCAGTAGAGAGAAGTTCTATGTACCATTTTTCTACCACATGATTCAACATTCTCTGAAATAGCCTCAACTGAATGGAGTCATCATTCAGTGAGTTCAAAGAGAACCAAAGGTGAAAAGTGGTAATGTGTGCACATGGATCTTCACCAACTTTACCTTGAATCTTAGGAATGTTTGAGGGTAGTTTAATGGGTACATGTGGCCATGCCACATTGTGCCGCACATGGTCATTCATTAACTTTGACAACTATGGCAAGTTTAACTTTTCTAGGAAAGAAAGTTTGGGCCCAAAGAGGGTTTGATAATAAGGATTTTTGGGTGTGGAAGGACCTACTGTAGAAGGAGCAAGTCGACATAAGTCGACTTGAACGAAGACCGACTTAGTCGATCAGCCGACTAAGTCGATCGACCAAACTAAACAATTAAGTCTGTTAACTAATAAGTCGTGTCGGTTCACCGAACCGACAGGTAGTTATTTGTAACTGTTTGTAACTTGTATATATTAGGCTGTTGAGCCAAACAAGAACTCAGTTTAGTTCTTGGCTTTGTACGAACTATTGAGAATAATATAATCTGTTCATCTTATTTGTTCTTGTCTCTTGTCTCTGTTTATATTTCTGTATATTTTTGTATGTATTATTTGTAACCTTATGTGATCTGTGAGATTACAACATTGGTTCCGTTGCTGGTAGTACATAACTAGAATATATGCTCACATATGATACCGGAGCAAGAGATCAAGGACTGGTGGGAGCGTAAAATAGCCAACTATCTACAAAATTACGCACGAAGGAACAGATTGACAGTCGCAGAAGCCAAAGCCAGATTTTTCACCGACACACACGAGAAGTTTGTCGAATCCGTGCCACACTTGCTGAAGAAACTTCTGGATGAGAAAACCGGACACAAATAAAGAAGAACAGTTGCTCCAGAAACTAATCCAAGGAGGATCCACGAATCTATCGGAGTGGTTTGAAAAGATAGCCGACGACTTCTGCGAGGAACAAGCAGTCGAAGACAGGACTTCTGTGGAAACTGTCCGACGGAAATTTTTCACAGAATTTACTGATCAATTCTTGTGTTCCTTGCCGACTTTGTTGTTCAAGTTCTTGATACAGAAAGGAGCAGGCCACATCGTCGAACCTCGACCACCATTGCATGAACCGCCCTCAAATACTAACTGGGCGGAGAAACAGAAGAAGTGGGAGAAATTTATTGCTGAAAGAGAGTGGGAGTACTTCCTAAGAAAATAGACAGAACTATCCGGGATTTCTAAAAAGCGTCGGGTAGGCTATGGGGGGGTAGCTAGTCGTGTGTCGGAGCCAGAGCATAGTGGATCCTATTCGACCAGAGTCTTAGTCACCAGTTATGAAAAATCGACCGAAGAGGACCTGAAGGCATAGTATTGTACGAAAGTATGTCGGACATTAAGAGAATCGAAAGGGACGAAAGACAACAGAGAAGGGAAGCCAGACGAGAAAGAGCCGCAGAGCTGCAGCAAAACCCTAGGGAGACCGACCGTGATGAAGTACCACCAGAGTCGGGTCATGACCGATGCAGAGAGGGTGAAGAAGAAGAGGCGTCCCCTAAGGATGACGAAATGTGGATAGAGTAGCCCGAAGCTCTCCAACTAATTGTTCCCGATGAAGGAGTAACCCTTTCCCCAACAAATCCACGTACCAGAATACAAACTATTATTGAAGACGACCTTCGATTACGAGCTGGTGACATTACACTCTGGAGCCGACTAGGCGACGAACCATACCCGGGTCAACATCTTGTCATACGTCGACCGATCGAAGGGAACTGGGTGACCTTTCAAATGGCACCATCCTTTCGAAGTATCCACTTGCTCTTACCAACACAAGAAGGAGCACCCCCCTGCCACACACAGCTTTAGAAGACATCCAAGAATCGTACCTGTGCACACAAGATTGTAGTGGAACATCGACAATACAACTCCACAACAATCCACTCTACGGCGACAAAGAATCGACCACCGACAGAAACATAAGTTCGGTCGACCAAAACTCCGCAGGTTCGACTATATCATCAACCCCATCACTTTCAACAACATCCAAACCGCCACCCCCACCTCCACCTCTGACATCATCTGAGAGTAGTGAAAGTGACTCACACATGGGTCATGGATCTGCTCAGATTCCCCTTTATGAGGGCGACGAAGACCCCAGACGAAATTGGTTCGTCTGCGAGTCGATATGGGAGGCCAACAAGGTCACAGAGGAAGATCGCCAGATGGCCCAGTTCGCAGGAGCCCTAAGGAAAAGAGATTTAACATGGTACATGACATTTTTCGAACGGAAACCCAGAGCAACAAAAGCAAAAATAAAAGCGCAATTCTTATCTTTCTTCAAAACCCCAGACGCTAAGCACCTGGCCGCCAAAAATCTTAAAACAACACAACAGAAGCCAGGGGAGACAGTCTGTGACTACGACAAACGATGGAAGGATCTATTGAGCCAATTAGATTATTTTATTGATGAGCAATTATTAATTCAATGGTTCCTTGCAGGATTATCCCAGAGCGTTCGCCGACACATCAGTCTGGAAACTTTCAAGTCTTATGAAGATGCGCTGACCAAAGCTCTGCAGGTTGAGATGGACGAAGATATACCTGCATATCTGACCGACCACCGATTGGAGGAATAGCTGGAAAACGTGCAGAAGTCCTTAAAAGAGCTGACCCTCAAGAACCAAGAAATCCGGTGTACTAACTGTTCGACGGCCGGCCATTCAAAAGATACTTGTCGACAGCAGTACAGCCAACAAGACGTCTGTTTTGTACAGACAAAATCATTTTGCGACATCTGCCAGGAGTGTGGAGACCATTCTACAGCTGACTGTCCGTTCAATATGAAGAATGGAAAGGCTTCCTGGTGCGCTATCTGCGAGACTACAAATCACAACACGGCCGACTGTCATCTAAACCTTAAAAACAGACAGAACTACCAGGCCATCTACCAAACAAATGCAGTAGCACAGAACACTGAGCAAAGCAATACAAACAACCAGAACGGGAAAAGAGCCGACGACTGACGATATGAACGCCGGAATGATAATCGACGACAAGGGTTTGGAAGAATAGGTCGATTCGTTGGGAATTGTGACATTCGAACTCGTCGACCCACCCAATGCTTCATTTGCTATAAATAAGGGCACAGATGTGCAGACTGTCCGTACAAGGACAGAACTGACCTTAAATTTTGTACACATTGTGGAGTATGTGATCACTCTTTGGAGGATTGTCCTACTATGTTAGAAAAAATCAGTAATAAAAAGAATGTTAATGTCTTGTCTTGTGTCCAGAAGAATGATGTAATAACTACTAAGAATTTACACATTGTCACTCGACAAGGCACAAAAACAGGGCCTGATAACCCTCATATTAGCAAAATCAAAAACACAAATGCATACCCTGACCCTAGAAAAGAACAGCACACCTACCAAGAAGCCACACACATCTTTCATGACATTGCACGACAGGAAGACCTTGTTAACAGTAGGCCCGACACAATACAGCAATTAGCTCAACTCGTTCAAACACACAAACCTGTAGCCCAATTCATTGACTTGTTGTAGGAACTAAAAGACACAAACATGGGGAAACAAACTAAGAACATTTGTAGCCTAAACCAAAAAGACAAAAACGATGTCGATCCACTGGTCGACCTAGAAATTGAAGGATACCACGTACGACAAGTTGTCCTCGATTTTGGGTCCCAAGTAAACATTATGACCAGGGATACATGGAACATATGGGAAAACCTCAACTCTATGAGTCAGGCATCTACCTAAAACTAGCCGACCAAGGCCTGATTGAACCCATTGGGGTTTGGAAAAATGTCGACACGACCATTAAGGGAATTTCGACTAAGGTAGATTTTGAAATAATCGATCCAAAAGAAGGTTCTAGCTCCTTCCCATCCCTAGTCGGTCGACCTTGGGGATGCAAAATGAAAGCATCCATATCCTTAGACAAAGAAAGAATCAAGCTAAAAGGAAATGGCCAAAAAGTTATTGTACCCATCAACCCATCCCAAGGAAAGCCTTGGATAGAACCTATTGATGAGGAGGTCGATGGTAGACAGTTGTACCAAATCCACAACAATACTGACTATACTGAACTAAATATCTATGGGGAACTTCAATTAGGCAACCAAGATTCAGTTGGTTATAATTCCGATGCTGAATTATATGACTGGGAGATAGAAAATTATGAAACACAAGCAAGAGGGTGCTGGACTATCCAAAAAGTACAGAAAAAACCCACCCGACAGTGCTTTGTAATCTCAATTATCCCCAAAATCTTTGAGAGAAAAATAAGAGAACACCCTACCTTACAACCAACCAACGAAAACACCAAGCAACAACCAAGGTATAAGGAGAGGGAATCCCCAGTCATGCATGTAGAAAAAGTGTCTAAAAACATTGGAGAACATGGCCGACTTTAGATCTTAGTGGAAACATTCACAAGTCAAGCAGCTAGATGGTGGGATACCCATCAGACAAAACTACAGACCTGGACTACTGCTGCAACTTACTTTGTCGAAAGGTTTGGTGGCAAGAAGTTAACATCACAAGCACAGATCCCTATCTTCACTCAAGGCCAAAATCCAGAAGAACACATCAAAACTTGTGAAAAAGAGTGGAGAAGGCTTGGACATAAGGATGAAAGAACCTGGCCACACTTGTTCCCCTCAACCCTAGACGACTTACCTAGTAAATGGTATAAGATGGAGGAAGCTAAAGGTGAAACCTTTTTCTGGAATGAACTAAAGGAAAATTTCATTAAAACCTTCAAATTTATACCTGAAGATAAACATTTAGCCGAGCCAGCACACCAAATTAGACACTTCCTTCAACCGACTGAAAAACAACCCTCCAAAGACCATCGACAAACTAAGGATTGCAATAGTATACACAGAGAATCAAAAGTAGAGTCGACCCGTTTACAATTAGAAAATGAACACACCGAAGGTAAAAGATTCAGATGGAAACTAAACCATGCTGAAACAACAAAACCGATCTACTCAGTGCTAAGGGTCGCGACTACCGATAAACCCGACCTCGACCGAATGACTGCAGCCGACTTCCCTGCTACATTCTCACAGTGCAAGGAAGGAAGTTGACCGATCAATGAAGCTAAAGCTCCAGAATGGCTAGATGCCAAAGTGAAAACTAAGGAGGTTGACATTTCAAATGACGACCAACCAAAAATAGCCAAGATTGGTGACTATTGGAATGAGCAACAAACCGCTGAAATAGTGAACTTACTTAGAGAATTACAAGATGTCTTTGCAAGGGACTACAAAGACTTAAAAGGACTAGTACAGGAAATGGGAGAGATGAAAATTGACACTAAACCTGATGTCCGACCTGTCAAGAAATGCCCTTATAAATTAGCTCATAAGTATAAGGAAATAGTTAAAAAGGAGATCGACAACATGTTGGCCGCAGGGATCATCTACCCTATTGACCAGTCGGAATGGGAAAGTCCCATGGTCATGCAACCTAAGAAACACAACCCGACAAGACTAAGAATTTGTGTCGACTTTAGGGAGTTAAATAAAGTCACACTCACAGATCCATTCCCCACACCTTATGCTGATGAAATCTTGAATGAAGTGGTAGGCCATGAATGCTACTCATTCACAGATGGATTTTCAGGTTATAACCAAGTGCCCATAGCCAAAGAAGACCAAAAGAAAACAACATTTGTCTGTGAATTTGGCTCTTTTGCTTATAGGGTTATGCCTTTTGGACTAAAAAATGTACCTGCAGTGTTTTCCAGAATTGTTGTAAAAAATTTCCAGGAATACATCTATAAAACTATGGCAGTCTACTTCAACGATTGGACTATATATTCCACACTAAAGGATCACTGCACATGGCTCCGACTTATGCTGGAAAGATGTCGACAGATCCAACTCTCCCTCAATATTAAGAAATGCATCTTTATGACTCCCATAGGCATACTCTTAGGACATATTGTCTGCAAAGAAGGTATCAAGGTCGACTTTGCCAAGATCAAGATTATTCTCGACCTAAAACCCCCAATCAACCCTAAACAAGTCAGGGTGTTACTTGGTCATACATGATATTATCGGAAGTTCATCAGGCATTACTCAGACATGACGTACCCTTTGGAAGAATTAATAAAAGATGACATCGAGTTTAAATGGACAGAGGAATGTCATATCTCCTTCGACAAATTAAAATGAAAACTGGTCGAAGCCCCCATACTTAAATTTCCAAACTGGTCGACCAAATTTCATGTGCATATCGATGCATCAGGTATAGAAATTGGAGCAATCCTGACTCAACCAGGAGATGATGGAATGGATTATCCTATAGTTTACAGCAGTAAAAAAATCAATAAAGCTGAAAGGAACTATTCGACCACCGAAAGGGAAGCCCTAGGTATGGTGTTTGCACTCCAGAAGTATCGACATTACCTTTTAGCCAACCCCTTCATATTTTACACAGACCATCAAGCTTTGAAGTACCTCGTAAACAAACCCCTTCATCATGGGAGAATTTGTCGATGGTTACTGCTTTTCCAAGAGTTTGAATTTGAAGTAGTTGTCTGACCAGGAAAGCTAAATGTCGGACCCGACCATCTATCACGCATAGACACAGGGGAGGAACCGACTGGAATTGACGACGACCTACCAGATGCAGATTTATTTCATATAGAAGCAGTGCCAGAATAACTGGAGGAAATTTCATAGTTCTTAGAGATAGGTCATGCACCAGAAGGCATGAACACTAAGAAAAAGCAAATCCTAGCTATGAAGGCTGCCCCGTACAGCCTCATCAATGGATTTCTTTACAAAATGGGGTTAGAAGATGTTCTTAGAAGATGTGTACTCAACCATGAACAAGAGAAAATCATGTATGAAGCACACTATGGACCTGCAGGAGGACATTTTCAAGCAGACACAACTGCCAAGAAAATCCAACAGTCAGGACTATGGTGGCCGACACTCCACAAAGACTGTAAAAACTTTGTTAGTCGATGTGATAGATGTCAATGACTCGGTCGACCACTGCCAAGCATAGAAATTCCCCTGATATCTATAAACCCTAGCCTCACCTTTGAAATCTGGGCTATAGACTTCATAGGACCATTTCCTATCCCAGCCAGACGATCAGGTGCAAGATATATTATGACTGCAGTGCAATATGTCACTAAATGGGCAGAAGCAAAACCTGTCGAGACATGTTCAAGTGAGGTAGCTACTAAGTTCATCTATGAAAACATCATTACTCGATTTGGATGTCCACTCACCTTGATCAGTGACCAAGGATCACACTTCATTAACAAAACTATCAAAAATCTAACCGACCAGTTTCACATCGACCACCGACGCAGTACAGCATATCATCCTCAATCGAATGGTGCTATTGAAGCTTTCGATAAAACACTGACCAAAGGATTGACTAAAATATGCAGTACCGACAAGGATGACTGGGATGAGAAAATTCCTGCAGTCTTATGGACATACAGGACAGCCTACAAATGGTCGATCGACCAAACCCCCTTCCGACTTGTCTATGGACAAGAAGCAGTCATCCCTCTACACTTCAGACAACAGGCACCTATCGTTGCACAAATTCTACATGTCAATGTCGAACAAGTCAGGAAGGATCGACTCTTTCAGCTTAATAAGCTGGAAGAACACAGACTTATGGCCATCCAACACCAGGAGATTCAGAAGCAACAACAGAAAGCATGGCACGACCGTAACATCAAAAACAAAAATTTGTGGGTCGGTGACTTTTCCTTACTATATAATAGTCGAGTCAAAGGCAAACCTAAGAAACTGCACACATAATGGATGGGCCCGTACATGGTCAAAGAAATACACCCTAATGGTTCAGTCCGACTAAAAACATTACAGGGCCTGGTATTTCGGAAGCTCGTTAATGGAGCCCGAATTAAACGATACAAAAACTGGAAAAAAAAAATCATATAATGATCTTAACTGACCACCAAAAACCCATAAAAAGTTAAAAAAATTACACAAAACAACACATTCAAACAAACAAAACATGACAGGAACCTAGTATTTAGACCATCGACATCATTATCATCGACCATCTTCATCGACCAGACCGACCGACCATTACCATCATCAACACCGACCGTCGACCTCGAAAGTCCCATCACGCATTGATGGCCGTGAGCGCCGAACACCATCCCCCATTAAGTCTCACTCATGTGTTACAGATGAACCGTCCCGTCCACCATTAATACAGCCATCTCCACGCGCAAACTCACCCTCGCCTATAAATACGGGACCGTTGAAAGATCATTCACCGAACCCTTTACTCACAGAGAATCCGCATCCTCAGTTGACCGAAACCCAAGAACCCTGTCAAAACCTTGACCAGTCTGACATAATGGTGCCTAAACTCACCCAAGCCGCGGCCAAGGCCAAATACCTACAGGCAGAGGATACACCATTGGTCCGACGATTGAAGAATATCACCAATGCTAAGGTCCAGGAAGGTACATGGTAGAAACTATGGGCCGAAATTCAAGATTGGGCATTCGAAGATAAGAAAATGACACAGGATGCTGAGAAACTTCGACATAGTACCCTCTATGGCTACGCCAACGCACCTTTGATGGCTAGCTTTGGTGGGACAAAGGAGGCGGCCGTCAAATTCATAATCAGCTGTTACCATAACGGTCGGTTTTACTTCGACACGCCCATACCTATTACCGGGGATGTTATATCCAAAATCACCGGCTTGTCGAACGCAGGAGACCCTGTACCCATTGGCATCAAGGAAGGGTTAGTCGAAAGACTTACAAGATCATCGTCCAACAGGAATTCTAAAGGGCTGATGATCAGTCATATTGAAGCCCGTACGCCACAGATTGTGGCCAAAATCATAGCCATGACACTCACCTTGGCCGGTCGAAGTAGCGACCTTAAACTAGAAATGCTGGAGGCTGTCGACACGATCGCCACCGATGGTCGCATCTACAGATGGGGAGATTATGTCGCTGACATGATCAAAACCGTCTGCAAGAGATGCCAAGAAATGGGAGGCATCATCAAATTTCCGTCTCTCATCCTATGGATTGTAATGTACCACATCTGTCCTGAAGGCAATCCAATCTTCAAAACCGCATCCAAAACCGATATGTACAAATTCAAACCCTTCTCCCTAAAAGGCACCGACTATGAACTGTCTCAAGGGAAGGTATTCTTCGAGATATGGTTCCAACAATTGAAAGTTCACACGACCAGATGGCGGGTACCTCAAGTCGTCCGATGCAGTCTACCGGCGAACTCACACATCCAGTTGGAGCTGGACTACACGACGGTTTGGTACATGCAAGGTGAGAACCCCAAAGCCAAACCTCTTGACTACTACCCGTCGGTCGACCAAATATTCAGGGAATTGTCTCGACAGGAAAAAACAAAGTTACCAATACCCGCGGTAGCTTTACAGGGTGACCTCTCAATAAAAGAGTTGCTCACTGACCAAGAAAAGGAGGAGGACTATGAGCTGAATCTGTATATCAGCACATTTGTGTCGGAGGATACCCCGACCGTGCCCACTAGTCAGGTGCATCTCACAGTCAAACCTCTGACTGCACCGGTTGTCGACCCACAGCCGACAGAACAACAACAACCGGCAGTACAAGCACAACCAACAGTTCAACAGACAATTCCTCTGGCTCAAGCAGTTGTCGACCCACTACAGGTACCAACAGGTGAAGTCGAGGAAGCTGACAACCCTGAATATGCCCTTTCTAGAAGTGTCATCAAGAAGCTGGCTAAGGAGATAGCTCTCGCTAGAAGGAAAATCAAGGCACAAAAACTACAACAAGGTAAGGGTAAACGCAAGCTTCTACTAGGTGACTCAACAGACGACGAAGAGGATCTCGCAGCCACAGCCGTCGACGTTGTCGAGGATGCTAGGGAAAATAAGGTATCGGTTGAAACACAGTTTCAATGGTATCTGGACGCAAGAGCTCCGGAAGGACGGCCCAAGAAAGCCAAAACATAGTCGACACCTGAAAACGTCGTCGACCTAGTGTCGACCCCCCCACCTCCATCTCCGACGCCCGTACTCGAAGAACAAGCACAGGAAGAACATATGGAGGTATATGAACGAGCAATTCCGGCGGGACTCAGAGCAAGAGCCAACAAGGATGCAAAGCTCAAAGATTTCTTCAACATGCTGCCTTCACTGTTTCAGTCGGCACAGAAAATACAGACGACGACACCGATCATAACACGCAATAAGGTTATCGAAAATGTCACAACGACATTTACGAGGGTCAAAGAAGGAGGCAACGTGATAGGACACAGCCAGTCTATCACAGAGCAGTTCGACCCTGTGAACGACCCAACCTAGTCCCCGTCTGAAGCAGATATCTCTTCAGACGATAGTCCAGGACATATTCCCGCCCGTCTCGCGACCCTGGCCCATACCCCTACCCCACCCCCATCACCACCTCCACTCTCAGACCTTCCCCCACCACCACTATCAGACCTTCCCCCACCACCACTATCAGACCTGCCACCACCACCACTATCAGACCTTCCCCCACCACCACTATCAGACCCTCCACCACCACCAGTTCCACAGCCACAATCTACACAACCATCATCATCTGCACAACCGAAAGTGGTCATACCACCTCAAACAGAAAAACCACCCACCTCCATACCTCCTCAAATAGAAACACCCTCGACCTCCATCCCACCAACCACACAAACACCCTCCACGACTACAGGTACCCAGGAGCAAGAAGCGGACAAGCAAAAGAAACAAACAGAGCATCATAGATCGTCTCAACTATGGATTAGCCTAAAATATGCCAGTTCATTGACCGACACAGAGGTTGGCCAACTAATTAAAACCTTGACCAAAGAATCGAAGAGACGAACGGTCAGAAGAGGCAGGGAACTCGTCGACAGAAACACAGAACAGGTAGAGTTTCTCGGCAAATGTAGGGCCCTCGCACAGTCTGTCATTCCAGGACCTATGGAGACAGGCACAGATAGACCCCTTGACCAGGCATATCAACTGTTTGAAGGGATGGTGTCGACCATACAGACACATCTCCAAGAAACTAAAGCACAACAAAAAGAAGAGACTGCCCGACTGCTCCTGACTCAGCACACTGCATTCTCGGAGGCTTACAAACTCTTACAAGACCATATGGAGGAATCCATTGTCACTGAGGAAGTACTAAGAGACTAGCCTACTCATTATGGGCAGGTTTATCATCAGACCAGGCAGGCACGACAAGGAATTCAGGCCTTGGAAGCACGGAAGTCGACAGCGGCAAAAATGAGGCAGACCATTGAAGAGCAGCTTGTGATGGAAAATAGCAAACTGTAGAAGCTAGAACGAGAGGCTCATCAGTGGGTCCAGCAAGCCCTTCCAAATTTAGAGAAGGTCGACAACATCTGTCCGCAGATGAAACGACTCCTTGATGCTGCAGAAGAGCAAAACCAACTGTTGGGTCCCAACATGGAGAACATTGCGGAAATTCCCATGGCCAAAAAGATGTCAGTATTATCAAATGTCACTACTCTAACAATCGACATCCAGAAATCCTTGCAAACATGGATAGATTTCCAGCATCAGCTTGCCATCACAGCTCCAGCTATTGTTGAAATCTGCATCCAGAAGAGACCGACCATCCATCTACACAGCCCACAACAGTAATCATTTTTGAAGGCATATTGATTTTTACCTCCCTCCTTCTTCGGGATGAAGAAGTGTTTTGTTCGTGGGGGAGATGTAGAAGGAGCAAGTCGACATAAGTCGACTTGAACGAAGACCGACTTAGTCAATCAGCCGACTAAGTCAGTGGGAGGACTTAGTCGATCAGCCGACTAAGTCGGTCGACCAAACTAAACAATTAAGTCTGTTAACTAATAAGTCGTGTCGGTTCACCGAACCAATAGGTAGTTATTTGTAACTGTTTGTAACTTGTATATATTAGGCTGTTGAGCCAAACAAGAAATCAGTTCAGTTCTTGGCTTTGTACGAACTATTGAGAATAATATAATCTGTTCATCTTATCTCTTCTTGTCTCTTGTCTCTGTTTATATTTCTGTATATTTTTGTATGTATTATTGGTAACCTTATGTGATCTGTGAGATTACAACACCTACCCCTTGGCTCCCAAATGAAAATGTGGTATTTCCCCCAGCCACCGGTTGTCATGTAGTTGCAACATTATGGAAAGGATTCCACTTGAAAGCTAGTGGATTTCTAATTTGTGGTGCATTATATGTGGTTTGACCTGCTCCATCTGCAACTAGAGTTTGAAACAAAATAGCAGGAATCCTTCCACTAAATAGTGAAAAATGAGATCTCATGAAAGGAGTGGACGAAACCTGACCAGGTGTATGAAAATTATGGCAAAAAGATGTGCTTTCAGAATACATGTCCTCATGTGCAGTTTGCACCAATATGCACATTCTCAACAATGTTAGGTTTTGCATAGATGTTGAATGGAATGGTAGAAGAGATACTTTTCATATTCCCCTCATTAAATACTATTTCCTTGGGTAATAAAATTAATTGGTGAATTAACACCCTCTTTTAGTCTCACATGGAACTCTTGATTCTCAATTCTGCTCAACTCTGGAAGAAAGAAGGAGTTATGGTGAAGGTCATCACAAGTATTTTCTCGTCCAAACATAGCTTCTAGAATGGATTCATCCGAAGGAAAAACCATATCCAAGAAATCATATTAATACATAGAGTTCTTCGCCCAAGCAGGAAGATAAGATTCATCTAACTCCTCTAAGACTGTAGAAGGAGTTGCGATGGAATCAACAATGGCATTAAAAAACCTTGGTAAGATACTTCCACTACAGATAAGGGCACTTGAGGCTCATGATGGCAAGGAAGGATCCAAGGATCATTTCTATCGACAACCATTGTGATATAATTCCCTACACTCATAGAACCTAAGTACTTATAAGGTCTAGGATATCAAATGTACCCATCAAGGACGCATACATTGAAACACCCAAGATCTCATTAGTCGGTCTTTAATGATCTATCAACAGTATTGTGGCTTCATTCATTTCTAAATGACCCTTCCGAGTAAGAATGAGTTATTCAACAGTAACCAACTTCCCTTCATGCGAAAACACTATAAATAAGAGAACGACCAAGGGGATTGTACACATAGCATAAGTCCAACTTCTCCCCAACAACAGGTTATAATCCAATGAGGCATCGATCACTTCCACTTCACCAGACACTTCTTTCCCTACCAATTTTATTTTGAAATATGGCAAGATACCTTATGGATAGAAATACCTCCCGTCGAAAGGAGTAAGTAGAGTGTTTGGTGGAACTAGATCTAGGGAACCTAAGGATTTCCAACAAGACATCGACGTTACAAAGGTGGAAGAACCTTCATTAATCATTGCTCTTCCAATGGTTTTACCTCCATGGACAACATTAATTGAAAAATCCACATGGTATGGAAGGTGTATTTTAACATTGAAAAGATTAAAATTTCTCCAGCAGGCTCGTTTAATCCATGCTACCTATGGCTACTAAGAGTGCATCCCTCTAAGAAGGACAACTCTGTAACAACTGCAAATCCTCCATTGTACAAGTATTTTGAGATAAGTATTCAACTACAAAATAGTTGGAAGCAACCCTAGCATTAGGGTTGTGAAATATTTTCTTAAAGACACACTTCGATATCTTGTTCATTGGATCAGCTCGTTTTTCAATAGTGAGAGGGGTAGAAGTTTCAGTAGCAGAATTACCCTTCTCTTGAGCCTCTGATTCATAATTCTTATTTCTTGTTTGGAGGAAAGTGTTGGATCGTACCATGTTAATATAGTTTTTATCAGTAGGAGCACTAGGAGTTCCCTCAGCTACACTCGAAGCAGAACTGCATTCTTTCCTTAGGGAAAGGGATCCTTCATGACAACTGGTTTTTGATTCGTTATCATATTTTGTGCTTGTTCCATTAGAGGGAATTGATAAGTAAGGTGTTTTCCCTAGCACAACTTATAGGGAAAATTGACCTTTTTCTTGTCTTTTTCCCCCCAATGGCACTGTTTGTTGGATTTTTCTTGTTTTGGTTACCCTCGCCTTCCTTCCCCTTATTCTTTTTCCCACTTGGCTGCTGATTTCCCTTTTGAGAAGACTATGCAAAAAAATTTGCACTTTGTGGTGAGGGGGTGGTATCCTTGGATGCCTCTACTACAGATTGCTTCACTGACAAATCATGGAGTTGCTTGGCCATTGATTCTATAATGGGAGAACTAACTGAACCAACCACTCCATCAACATGGGGTCTAGGCTTGGGTTTCTTAGTGTTATTTGTGGAACTTGGCACCTCAGGAATAATTTCATACAAAATCCTAGACTAAGCATATATAAATTCTAACTACAGGGTCCTGAGGATTTCCTCTTCTTCCTTGGTCACCCTTGAAGTGGATATGTCCTTAGAGATGTAAGGAAGTAGAGATTTTAAGAACCACGCTAATAAAAACTTGGGAGGTATAGTGTCTTTGATAAGCCTCTTTCGTCTTTCCCACTCCTGAATGTGATCGAAAATATGTGTGGCCTTGTTCTATTGAAAAGTCAACAAAAATTCTGTGTCAACATCATACCAGATAGGAATATGAAAGTGGTTAAGGAACATGGTTGCTAAATCTAGAAAAATATCATATGTAGTAGAGGGAAGTTCTATGTGCCATTTTTCTACCACATGAGTCAACATTCTCTAAAATAGCCTCAATTGAATGGAGTCATCATTCAGTGAGTTCAAAGAGAACCAAAGGTGAAAGGTGGTAATGTGCGCACATGGATCTTCACCAGCTTTACATTGAAACTTAGGAATGTTTGAGGGTAGTTTAATGGGTACATGTGGCCATGCCAAATTGTGCCACACAGGGTCAACCATTAACGTTGACAACTATGGAAATTTTAACGTTTCTAGGAAAGGAAGTTTGGGCCCAACCAGGGTTTGATAATAAGGATTTTTGGGTGTGGAAGGACCTACCCCTTGGCTCCCAAACAAAAAGGTGGTGTTTCCCCCAGCCACCAGTTGTGATGTAGTTGCAACATTATGGAAAGGAATCCACTTGAAAGCTAGTGGATTACTAGTTTGTGGTGCATTATATGTGGTTTGACTTGCTCCATCTGCAACTAGAGTTTGAAACACAGTAGCAGGAATCCTTCCACTAAATAGTGAAAAATGAGAGCTCATGAAAGGAGCGGATGAAACCTGACCAGGTGTATGAAAATTATGACCAAAAGCATTTTTGATTTTAGAATACATGCCCACATATGTAGGTGAAGGGCCTACATAAGGAGTGGATGGAGGAATATGTCCTCCATTCCACCGAAAACCCTTGATGAACTAAGTGGGTCCACCTAGACCACTTTGAGCAGTTTTCATAAAAGATGGAGAAGCAAAAGGTGCACTAGGAATCCTTGTGACCACCACAATAGACTGGCCTATCACATTAGAGGGTGATGAGGGTTGAACTAATCAAGCACTTGGTGAAAGAGGTACAATAGATGCACTAGGTCTAGGAGCACTCACTGGGGGAGGTGAGACTCCACTATCCAAAATGACTGAAGTCAGGGTAGACATACCCTTTCTTGAGCTAGACATGACTGGGCTCAAAGGAACACCTGAGCCAAGTGAACTAAACGGGAGGACCTAGACTATCACATGGTCATTCAGATCAGTCAGAGGTGAATTAAAGTTTCTTCCAAACTCGTCCTCTTGCAAGTCTTCTATCTCTATTATTGAGGTTTCTTCCTGATTAAGCCTAAGTTTTGGTTCATCGGGAACTTTCCTAACACCAATCGCTTCAAAAGAACTATATATATCAAGTTGATGCCTTTGAGGTGGCAGTGGAGGCTCCATTGTCACAGATGGAGGAAGGTTTTGCAACATTCTGGACAGATGAAGAGGTTGGTACTCCATAGCTACAAATTTGACTCCCACACCTAAAGTCCAACTAAACACAAACAAAACAAAAAGCACACACTAAAAATATCCTAAGTAACACAGACACACCAGATAGAATATACATCTTCCAAAAGAAATCCTGGGATGATTAGGTCCTAGCTCCAACTAGTGAATATTGAAGGATGGCTACTTGGTATCTCGTGAAGATGTTTATGGGTGAAAGCTCTTGAATCACCCAACCTCCCTCCCAAATTGTCTATCAGGGTTAACTTCCAAGTCCATCCAAGGTGTACTGGAACTAGCCTTCCAATACCACTTGTGTAATATCCTAGTGTATGGAGACTAAGGCTACCAAATCTACACTGATATTTCGGTGGAACAGTCGCAATCCTGATGATTATGCATGGGAAGGGTAGTTAATCCCGAAACCCTATCAATAGCAGGACCTCATGGGGCCCAAGAAGTTGTATTGATAAGATCCCCAAAGCACAACAATCCTTGTAAATGATCGAACAAGGAAGTGGAGGGTTATCTCCTCAACTGAGCTCTCACACGGCCTCATGCTTAACTTTTGTTTGAGAGGATATTTATAGATTGTCTCTTGTAGAAGAATATTTACCTAAATATAGGCCACTACATTTGAAATCAAAGTTATTTTAGACCATTTAAATCTCCTAGTCCAAAAACTATTCTAACCTAGTTGATGTACGGACCTATAAAAAGAAAATTACTAATAAATTTTAATTAAATGTTCTTTTTAATGGGTTGTATTAGTCAAGGGTATAAAAATGATACTAAATGGTGTTATATACTCAACAAAGTGAAAGCAAATGATGTATAAAAATTTAAAATGAATGCAACTACAAATGCAATTTGGTTCCTTTATTTTCCTTTGTAAATGAAAGCTAATGAAATGTTTAACAAATTGGAGACTACAAGACTCAAAAAAAATATTTTTTCTGAAAAAATAGTGAGAAAAACAACTAATGGAACCTAACAAAAAATGAAAAAATTCTTTTGTCTTTCCTTTTTCAAAAAATTCAAAATCTATATGCAATTAAATGCACTATGAGAAAATTAAACAATCTGATCGTATAAAATGTAAATGATAACAGTCAGACCCTATAGTCAATATTCAACCAATTAGGAAAATATGACTCAAACCCTAGACTTGGCATAACTATTTACTTGCAAGTACTAATAGATACAAAAGATGGAAAGAATGATTCACTTAGACTACCAAAAAAGAAATCCTAAGTATATTAGTGTCCTTAAAGGATTGATAGACACCAGAGACCAAAAGACATAAGCACTCAGACCAATATTCCCACCAGTGACCTCACGACACAAGCACTCAGACCAAGAATCCATGCAGGACAGACCCATTACATTCACAAATGAAGAAGTCAGACCAAACTCACCTAGTCCAAAAAACTAGTCTAATCTAGTTGATGTACAAACCTATCAAAATAACCTTACTAATAAATTTTAATTAAACATTCTTTTTAATGGGTTGTATCAGTCAAGGGTAGCAGAATGAATTGAATGGTGTTATAGAATCAACAAAGTGAAAGCAAATGATGTATAAAAATATAAAATGAATGCAACTACAAATGCAATTTTTTTCCTTTCTTTTTCTCTGTAAATGAAAGCTAATGAAAATTTTAACAAATTGGGAAACTACAAGACTTAAAAGAAAAAATTCTGAAAAAATAGCAAGAAAAAAAACTAATTCAACCTAATGCAAAAAATGCAAAAATGATTTTGTCTTTCCTTTTAAAAAAAATTCAAAACTATATGCAACTAAATGCACTATGAGAAAATTAAACAATTTGATCGTATAAAATGTAAATGATAGCAATCAGAGCCTATAGTAACAATCTTCAACCAATCCAGAAAAGATGATTCAAACCCTAGATTTGGCATAACTATTGATTTGCAAGTACCAATAGATCCAAAAGATGGCAATAATTACTCACTTAGAATACCACAGAGGAAATCCTAATTATATTAGTGTCCTTAAAGGACTGATAGACACCAGTGACCAAAAGACACAAGAACTCAGACCAAGAATCCCACCAGTGACCAAAAGACACAAGCACTTAGACCAAGAAGCCAAGCACGACAAACCCAACACATTCACAAATGAAGAATTCAGACCAAACTCACCTCATCCAAAAAACTAGTCTAAGCTAGTTGATGTACGAACCTATAAAAAGAAACTTACTAATAAATTTTAATTAAGCATTGTTTTTAATGGGTTGTATTAGTCAAGGCTAGCGAAATGAATTGAATCGTGTTATAGACTCAACAAAGTGAAAGCAAATGATGTATAAAAATTTAAAATGAATGCAACTACAAATGCAATTTTCTTCCTTTCTTTTTCTTTGTAAATGAAAGCTAATGAAATATTTAACAAATTGGGAAACTACAAGACTTAAAAAAACAAAAATTTCTGAAAAAATAGTGAGAAAAACATCTAATGCAACCTAATTCAAAAAATGCAAAAATGCTTGTATCTTTCGTTTTTCAAAAAATTCAAAAATTATATGCAACTAAATGCACTATGAGAAAATTAAACAATCTGATTGTATAAAATGTAAATGATAGCAGTCAAACCCTATAGTAACAATCTTCAACCAATCGAGAAAATATGACTCAAACCCTACACTTGGAAGAACTATTGACTTGCAAGTACCAATAGATACAAAATATGGAAAGAATCACTCACTTAGACTACCAAACAGGAAATCCTAAGTATATTAGTGTCCTTAAAGGACTAATAGACACCAATGACCAAAATACACAAGCACTCAGACCAAGAAGCAAATAAGGAAGGACCCAACACATTCACAAATGAAGAAGTCGGACCAAACTCACCCAAAAATACTTGACTAAACAAGAAACCAGTGAAATGTATACACCAAAAACCATACTACAAATATAAATAAGAACCTAAATAGGCACTTGAAGGATCAGAAAGTGAAGGACAAGAAAAACCTTACAGAATAACAGATACCTACAAGAAATTTATGATTGTCATCAAGGCAGGATGAGTACCATTTGCGACTATTACTGAAGCAACCTGTGAATACAACATATAATACATGATTGTTACCGAAGCAACCCGCGGATGCAGTAAAAAGTTTCAACGAGAAAAATAAATGACCTAAAGGTTCTAAGAATGAAGCACTGAAAATTAAAGGTGAAATCTGAACAAATCACTAACAGGATCAATCAGAGAAAAAATGAAATAAAACCAAAGTAATGGACCGTGACAATAGGTTGGACTAACCTATGGAGTCGCAAGTTCTAGTGTTCAAGAGAATACAACCTTATAACCTAGGGTCTCTAAGGTTACCAAAGAACTAAATAAACTTGCAGACATTCAGCCATTAAAGAATTTTACAGATAAATAAGGAAGAAAATATGTGTAACTTTCTTATGGAGGTTGGTCCTATCTTTCTTCTTCAATTGAAATTGCTCCAATAGCTTCTAGGGAATCTTCAACACCTACAAAGAGCTAGACCTTCCTGCAATATCTTATATATTATATAAAAATTAATGAAATAATATGCTTGCAATGAAATGACAAGACAATTCAGAAATCATAATCCATAAGAGTACAAAGACACAAATTGGAAGAAAGCCTCTCTTTATTGATAAACAAGTGAAGGAAGATTACAACCACTATCTGAAAAAAGTGCTCCTCTTCTAGCCAATGAAACTGAGTTCTGTTGCTCCAATATATCCAAAGGCAATCCACCAACATAACTTTCCTCTAGAATTGATGATTGTTTAGCCTCAACCCCTACTCTATATTTATACTTGAGGAAAGAGAGAGGTTACGAAGGTTGAGATGGTTGGGAAAGTTGGGATAGTTATGATTAAGAGCCTAACTATCCTCGACTAAACTTGTTTTTATTTTTAATTTTTTTATTAGGGCATTCAGACTATTAATACTAGAAGTTTGTGAGTGATCCGCGACTTTCATAAGGGAAACCCACATGTACAAACCCTAATCCTGTATTTTCGAGTTGTAATGTCAATACTCGCGACTGATTTGCAGGCTTCAATGGAAATAGTCATGAATTCTCCCTAATCATCTTTAAATAATAGGTAAGGATCGCATGATGATAATATATGAAGGCACATGCACATCTATAGGGATTTGGCCACTTCCATCCATTTTGTCATTTTGTGTAACGACACATTGAGTTTCATTACTCAGACAGAGAATTGTCATTCCATAGGATAACAAATAGAAACAAAGATTGTTTCATAAGAATTCCTGGTTTAACAGATCAAACTAATCAAATTCCTTACAAATATCAATGAGCCACATAGATGAATAGGTTGGCATGTCCTGCAATGACCCTGAGATAGTGCCCAAAAAACGTGGAACTACACACCAATAGATTTCATTCTGCATGTGTATCAGCAAGCTAAGAGACCCAAATCCTCGTGTATCGACAGGATGATACACCTGAATCTTCATGTATCAGCCATTTGTTGTATCCAAATTTCATGTAGCCTTTAACTGTCTTCATTAATCCATCATATTAGCTTATTGAGGAAACAAAACCCATAAAAAAAGATAAATTTAACCATTATTTTGAAAAAAAGACGAATTATGCCTACTCATAATCATGTTTTTCCTTAGATAAAACACTATTTTGGTTGTAATTATAAAGGAAAATAGGGAAAAAGGTCCACAGAAAAAGAAAGAAAAAGGGTCTTTTTTAGCACCCAACATCTCCCCCCAACTATACAGTTGCATGTCCTCATGCAACAAACTCGAGTCACTCTGAACCTTAATCTAGATGAAAGATTCTTATGTGCAAGTGAGTGAAATTGAAAGAATATTTAGGTTTATATTCCCTGTTTATGTATCCTTGGGAGACAACCAATTCTACCAAACACTTTTTCTCTGTGTTTTTTGTCAACCTGTATCTACCTTTGTATTCTTTCTCATGAAACCATATGATAGGAAATTTCAATCTCAACCCCAACCAATTAATCCACATATCTGAATGCAATTGACATAACCAAGAACCTGTCAAAGAACATAAGTGAAATTTTCAAAACAATAAGGATCCCTTGTCCTGATAAGCTCCAAATATGCTTACCACCTAAATTTACCTCCTTCATGTGCATAAGTTTTTTGTTGCATTATGATTTGTACACGTGTTTTTATGACATTACGTTGAATTTTTTTCATCTGATTGGATATTGGTGGGGAGGAAAGGAACTTCTTATTCCCTTCAGTGATTGCAACAGGGGATTGTGGTTCATCTTGGACCCATAAAGCAGAGTTCTCCTCATTTTTTTGAATGGTATGTGAGGCCTTCCACCAAATCATCTGGTTAGTGACAAAAGAAGTAAGTTCCCTTAGGTTCACATCCCCTATATAAGGAATGGTATTAAACAGAACATTCATAAAACAAGCTAACTCATGCAGATACAATTCACATAAGAGATTATATCATAAAAATCACTCTGAGCAAGAGTGTCCAAAAATTGAGGAACTATGACAAGATGATGGTTCCTTCCTTCCTTAAGAGCCTCTAACTTAAAAATATTCAATTGTTCATACAGGAAAAAAAATAAGAAGGTGATTGAGCCATACAACTTAGTAGTTCTTGAATTAATGCATACATATGTTCCTTTTATTACTTCATAGTTTTATATCTCCTTAGTTCTTTTAATTGTGTTTGCAATTTTTCCCAACAGAAAATCTAAAAGGTCGATTCTTCATCCCACTACTCTCTAAGTTCCTTAATGACTTTCCTATGTGTGGAAAGAGGAATCATCACTTCTCCATGCAAGGTAGCCTAATATTTCCATTTATTCACTTCAGTGTTTACCAGAGAAATTTCCTCTGCCACAATCTCTGCATCTTCATATTCTTCATCCAATTTGATGATCTTAGAAGGCTCTTGAACATTTATATCGCCATTTCTCCTGGGAAGAGTGAAGTCCTGAATTCCAGGTTCTTGTGTTTCAACAACTAAATTTTGTGTCTTAAGAACTTATTTTGTGCCACTGGTTCTTGTGTTATAGTGGTCTCCTCATTTTATGATGTCACTAGTTCTTGTGTTACAGTGACTTTTTCTTGGGTCCTTCGTTCTTTTGTCTCAATTGCTTGTTCTTGCTGAGGCAACTCTTCCACATATTCTTGTGTTTTTAGATCTGGTGCTTTCTCCCCAGCAGGTCTGGCTGTATTATATTCTTGCATTGTTCCAACTTCTTCTTGTCTTAACAGCATAAGTATCCAAGTTGAATGTTCCATAATTGTTGCCTTGTACCGTGCGAGTCTAAATATATCTCCACATTCTATGCATATATATTCATCATGCTTAGAACCTTCTAAACCGATAGATTCCATCTGATCAGCAACTTCATCTAGTGTGTTCAATCTATGACCCACTTGACTTTTGAGTGTATCATTATTAAATATTTTAATTCTCCCCTAAGCACATGTACCTCTTGTTTCAGTATGCCATTTTATAAAATTAAAGTTTCTAATTGAATTAGACTGTCTTCTACAACAAGTTCTTGTGCATCGTCAGACCTTGGTATTATGGTTGAGTTGTTTCCTAGTTCTTGTGTTTTAGGAGAAACCCCTGATTTTCCATCTACACCGACTAGTTCTTGTGTGATAAGGGATGACCAAGGTCTTAATATTGGGACTTCAATATCTATCTTATGTATTTGTGTTGCCTCTCTTGCGACAGTATCCTGAGTGCTCATGTTTTTTAGTGGATGGGGCAACTGATCTTGAGTGCTCAATCTTCTATTATTTCATCGTGACCTGGGACAAACAACCCCCTCTGTAAGTATTTCAACCTCTTATAGAAGGGGAGATTCATCCTTTCATGATGGTTCTTTTAACAATCTTTTTATTTCTTCATGTTTATTATAGGGTTCTACCTTTTGAGTATCCTTCCCTAGATTTCTAATCCCCTCCATCAACTTTCCTTCACTACTTTCCCATGGAAATCCTTCTTATTTTATTTCATGAGTATCTTTGGGGCTTGTTCCTGAT
Organism: Pseudotsuga menziesii; assembly: GCA_001517045.1. Taxonomy (NCBI): domain Eukaryota; kingdom Viridiplantae; phylum Streptophyta; class Pinopsida; order Pinales; family Pinaceae; genus Pseudotsuga; species Pseudotsuga menziesii. The sequence continues at coordinate 315,523 of LPNX010584907.1, forward strand.
TACTCATCCATGGGAGGTAAAACCCCATTGTCGGGAGACATGGTTTCTTTCATGGGTTTTCTTCCATTACATTCTTCAATAATTTCATGAGAGGGACCAAGAATTATCCTTGTATTGTATGTCTGTCGAAATGCGCTTCCAATTGGCTCTTGAGGTTTTGTACCTTGGGAACCATTTATAGTCATAGGTTCCACCTCATTTGAATCTTGGTCAATTTCTACTTCTCCAAATTCCCTGCGTCTTTCTCTTCCTAACAAGCTCTTCACATTCCCCTCTTCAGTCCCACTGTCTCTTTCTTGCATCTCCAAAGGGTTTATCCTCATACCGAATTCCACCCATGATTGATGCCTTTGTTTTAGTTACCTTAATACTATTAATTTAACGAGTTCGTGGTTGGTGATGGAATCTTGAGGGTAGTGACACCTTATCACATAATGTGCCATATTTTTCATAGACCTTAGGAGATAATAAGGCATATTCACTAAAGTACCATTTTGTAGATGAGATAATAAAACAAATTCATATGTGTAAACAACTTGGTACCTACCTTCATAGGTGATCTATTTTTTTAGGAATATTGCAACCTAGTCCCAAGAGTGAGGAAAAAAATCCAATGTCGTCCCCCATCTACTTGATTGAACATTCTCTGATGCTGCTAAAAAATGGTCTTTTGCGCTCGGCACATGCATCTTCTAGCCAAACCAACTCCTTCATGTTCTAGGAAAACTTGTTAATTCTTCTATGACTTTCTTAGAAACTTCAATCCCAACCTCCCAAATTTCGAATAATATTCCATCAGATTTTGTGCAAACTATAATGCAGTAGCCTCATCGAACCCAGTCAACCTCTCAAAACACGTTGTCCAATCGGCTTCCTCAAAAATTATGGAAAACTTCCACATTTCATTGTAATGCATCCATTGTCTCTCACTCATGGAAGACTATGAAACCTCCCATGATATCCTTCTTCAATAATCTCAGTTACAAATGAAACCGTAAAAATTTCTAAATTTGGATACCAAAGTTTTAGCATTCAAAACTTAATGTATAGTGGAAAAGTCATTGGGTGTTTTTAGGAAGGCAGCATAAAGGTCGTATAATGAAAAATAATCTTGTGGAAGAAGTTATTACTGTTAATAAGAAGGAAAATCATAATGGAAACCCCCCTCCCCCAACTAAAAATATTGGATCAAACAATTGTTGATGGGGATGAGAAAAGACAGTATAATCATGATTATTTTTCAATGCATTCTTAGTCGTATTCATGGTTAGGATCCGTACCTTTTACACTTACCATGATAGATCAGCAAATTGAAGTGGCACACATACCTTATTGAATCTCGTAGTACATAGGTGTCCCTCGTCACATAGCTTCATGGATCATGTGGGACCTTCGTATAATGAGAGAAATGAACACATCCACATCAAACCCAACTATATCAGCAAGTGGGGCAATTGGTCGATTTTCGACATCCCCTTTGGAAATATAACAGAAATGGTACTGAAAACTGGTAGAACCAAAGAAGATGGCAAAGTTTTAGAAAAGAATTTGATATAGTTTTGACTTTTAGCAAAAAGTGGATAAATTAGTGGAGCTTCAGCAAAGAATGTGGCAGAGTTTTAGCAGAAAGCGAAAAAATTGGTGGATTTTTGGCAAATAATGTGGTGTATTTTCAGAAGGAAGTGGAGAAATTGGTGGACTTTTGGAAAATAATGTGGTAATGTTTCTGCATAAAGCTGAGAAATTGGCAGAGTTTCATAAAAGAATATGGAGTATTTTCAACATAAACCAAAGAAATTAGCGGAGTTTCGACAAATAATGTGGCATATTTTCAGCAGAAAGTATAATTTCAACAGTTTCCAAACCAAATGGCTTCGATGGAAATATGAGATTTACTTCACTACTCCTTGTATAGGGATGTCCAACGACTAGAGAGGACTATCTTCATTTCCTACAATCAAGGAGCCTGATTTGATTCTTTTGTAGGTCCCTTAAATTTAAATCCCTACATACAAGTCATGTAGAACAACAATCAAAATGGACTAAAAAAGATCATTAGATAGTCTAATAAACCTAAAAATTAACCCATCCAGACAACTAGAAGTAAACAAATTTATTTATATACAATTTTCATGGAAAATGCATTAGAGATTAAGAAGTTGTGGGAACAAGAGAAAACTCATGTTCTTATACCAATTGACAGTTTGGCTCAGAAGCAACACGAGAGGTGAATGCATCCTTTGAAAGTGGCTTATGATAGATTCGCAATCGATGACCATTAGCAAATAATGGTGTTTGTTGTTCATCTATTGTGTTCAATCAACAATTCCATTATCAAACAGTGTGTCCACCTTGTATGGTCCTAACCATCATGTGCACAATTTTCCTTTAAAGTCCTTGAATTGTTAGTCATGTAATAAATCCCAATCTCCTTCCTGAAATACCTTATTTTTAATAAGCCGGTCATGCCACCTAGAACGTTGTTGTTGAATCACCAAAGTCTGATACACATTAGTTGCACGTTTCTTTCCAAATTCATATAACTGATTCAACCGATCTTTCTGGGATTTTGTGAAATCTATATTTGTTTCCATGGTAGTTCTTCAAGTATTAATTTCTAACTCAACATGACATACATGATTTCTTCCATATACCATCTCATAAGTGGAGAATCTGTAGTATTTATCCATGTTGTTCAATATACCCATAGATATTCTAGAAGTCTTTCATCCCAATCTCTACAATTACTTTTCACAGTATTTGTAAGGATAACTTTGATAAGTTTATTAGATATTTCTACTTAACTGTTATCCATTGGATGGAATAGGGTTGGCCAGAAAATAACCCATTCTTAATACCTTATGTCCATTCCTCTTGTCAACAAAGTTCCCTCCATAAGGTTCATCATGTCAAGTCTTCAGGATACCATGGATTTCATCTTCTCTTACACATCATGATATTTCCAAGTCTAGTCCTGTGTAAAAGAGGTGTCCTTCTATCTAGTTGTATATCACAATTTACTATACAGTTCTTGTTCTTTCCATTTTTTATAAGTGCAATGGATGCTTTCCTATAACAAGTTAATTAGTGATATCTACATACTAAGGTGAGTAAACTGAAACTACAATGAGATTTTCATCGGGAAAAGAATCCTCAACCAATGAGTTATCAGTATTATTAACCAGTCGAGAAATAAAATAAGCAACAACATTCTCTTTTCCTGGTTTATCAATAATTCAATCTTGAAGAATAAAAAGATTCACAAGCCTTCAAATCACAATAATTGGAGAATAATTATCTAGTTTTACTTGTTCAAGAAGTTAAATCCAATATACTATTCTAAGGAAAGTTGTTATGAAATTAAAACACTTTGAAACAATATTTTTATTTAATAAAGTCACGCATTGCTACTAGTCTCAGCAACAAAGGCAGATAAACATTAATCAATCCAGGTGATAGAGCACAGGTGGAACAATAATCATTCTTGAAGTTGATGACACACTATTGAAAATAAATTCACACACCACAACATCGAATTCTCATGAATTATATTCCTAATTAATCAGTTGTTTTAGCAACTCAACAGGAGATGTAAATAAAAACTCAAAACGCACTGTTGCAGCAAAGAATAAAGAGATGTAAATAATAAGCCATGTATATGAATAGGTTGATCTATCCCACAATGGCCTTGATCTAGTTCCCAAAAAAATGTGTAACTATGCTCCTGTAGCTTTCATTTCCCATGTGTGTCAACTGTTGGGCACTGTATATGCAAGTTAATTAAAACCAACATACAAAATGTTCAATATAAATTGTCAACCCAGGGAAGTATTTTATTTCAAAGATAATGTGCACTGTATATGCTTAAACACTAAGTAGTTGATGCCGTAAACGAATTATCCTACCTTCCTTTTTCAGCCCAAATATTCCCATGATTAACTTAGCGTAATTTACCTTCTTAAGAATGAAAAACCACGTATACCTTCTTAGAACCTTAATCTAGAAATAAGAGATTCAGAAGATGAACATCTAGATTTACATTTGTAAAAAGTTAAATCCTAAATTACCAGGCCATCTGGAAATCCATTATAACTATCTTAATTCAACTTGATCTCGGAATCAGAAATACAGAAATTGAAATTCAACAATTATAACTGCAAATGGACTTAATTAGCAAAACTCAAGAAAGACATCAATTGAAAGAAACTGGGGATGAGCTTGGTTGTTATAGCTATCACACAATTGCATAAAGAAAATTAGTCTCCACATTCGACTGTCACACCACTCTGCTGCAGCTCACAGGGAATGCAATTCCTAATCAATTGAAGGAACACACAATAAATCATTACTATTGCAGTTGTTATAAAAGAATGAATCTACTGTAACATCGACACCACACGACAGAGGAGATAAATACCTAATTAACTTGGCAATCTCTGTAGGAAGGTGGGCCCATCCTTCGAACAGAGATGCCGACAATTAACACATGTGAAACACCAAGATCAGAAGAATCCTTCTCCTTGTATTAAATGATAAAATGAAGATACAGTCTCTGTCACAGCTTGTACAATAATATCAATTAAATTCCAACACCTCGCTCAGGATAGTTTCCGATATTTATACATTCATAATCATAACTTCTGCCCAGTGATATCGGGCATCCATGAAGATCTTTGATCTTCAGGCTACCCTATTCACGATACGTTGTTACAGCTATGGGAAAGATAGAAGTAGAAAATATAGGAAGTCTCTTACTCGAGCTAGAAATGAGATAGCAGGATCAATCTAGAATATGCTCCATCGGTTGCAGCCACCCTCGAGCAACGACACGTTATTGCATCTGAGTCTGTTGTAGCCACCCTTTTATAGATTGCGTGGAATAGTAACCTTTGACTGCGTCCTTTGTACCGAGATGGAATAGGTGGCAATCAATTCAAAAATGAATGTCCATATCTCTCTTGACTCATTCAGCCTACTACACTTGTATCCTTTACATCTTGAATTATCTTTATAAAATCACCATATGTTAGCATAATCCAAGATATGGAATCCTGATTACAACAATCATAAGTATTAATAAGATAAGACAATAATTAACCATACCTATATGGATTGAGGGATCAAGTGAAGGAAAACATCTGTTTGGTGAATATAATGGAGTAAGATAAGGCAAAAAGGGGTAGGTAAATGTGGTAAAAAATGGGTCATTTCTGGGCCCAACATCTCCCCCCAACTGCCCTATTGCATGTCCCTATGCAACAAACTCCATTAGTCTAAATATGAATCTGACATTGTGCTTCATTCATGGAGGGAGGAAAATTTATAAGAGAGTTCAGGTGTTCCCTATTTTTCCAAAAATCCATTATAGACAACCCAATATCTACAACACCTATTCTCTTCTGCCTTTGTCAATGAGAAATCATCCTTGTATGGTTTTGTTGGCCACCAGATGAGAGGAAATTTGAATTTGAGTCCTAGCCAGTTAACTCCACATTACTTCATACATCCCACATATCCCTGAACCCTGGAAAGTGCATGTTTAAAATTCCTACAACAGTAGGGATCTCTATTCCTCAAGGTTGAAGAGGCAGCCTGCCATCTATGTTGGCTGCCTTCCAAAGCCAATTGTTGGTGCTTGGAAATCTGGATGACACAGGTAGATATAACCTTTTATTGAAGTTCTATCATCTATTGAGTTTTGATGGGACATGTAAGCCTACACTGCTGCATAGCAAGGAGAAGATAAGGGAATTGAGGTTCGCATGGAACCCAAAGGTTAGACTGAAACTCATTATGAGAAACATTTTGGAAGGATATTTCCCATTGAGCATGATTGCTAACAAAGGAGGAAAAATCCATCATCTGAACATCACTTAAGAAAAGAGAAGGATTCGAATGGTGGTCCAAGGGACAAGCTAGCTCATGTAAATAAAGCTCACAAAGCAACTTCTGCTCAACAAAATCACTTTCCATAAATGTTTCCAAAATTTTTGTTGAGGTTGTTATTTCATAAGGTCTCCTTTCCTTTACAGCCTTTAGTTTAAACCAAATGAACTGTTCAAATAAGAACACGGGGTAAGAGGAGGATGGTACTCTGGTACCTAGTAGTTCCTAGGAGAGAGTGCATAGCTGGTTTTTTTCCAACTACATGGATTTGAACTTTTTTTAGCTCCTTTAGCTCTTTTTGTATCTCTTCCCAGTGAAATTTATGGAACATTAGTTCTTCTACCCATCTTTCCTTCAATTCCCTGATGGTATTCCTATGTTAAGCAAGGGGAACCATTCCTTCTTGATACCTCTCCACCTTACTCTTCCACTTCCTCACTTCTATTCTTAGGAGTGAGAGCTATTTAGTCAACCTATGGATTCCTTCATATTCAATATGATCTTCATTATCAGAATTCAGATTGACAAAGTTTTGTGAAATTTGAGTCCATACCTTGCCATCTGATGCTCCAGTTTGAACATTATACATTGCCTACATGGGTTCTTCTGCAATAACTTTTGGGGATGTTGGTTCTTGTGTAACAGTATCCTCTCCTTGGATTTCTCCTACAGCAACCTCAACTTGTATAAGTGCCTATGAAACAACTTATGGGGATGTTGGTTCTTCTGTAACAACACCCTCTTCTTGGAATTCTCCTCCAACAACCTCAACTTGTATAGGTACCTCTGAAACAACTTCTAGGGATGTTGGTTCTTGTGTAACAGCACCTTGTTCTTGGAATTCTCCTCCAGCAACCTCAACGGACAATTTTGAAGGTGTTGGTTCTTGTGTGACAACCTCTTTCTAAATTTCAATCTCCACATTTGCTTGATTGTTAGCTGCAGCTATGACAGGGTGATGCAAGGCTACTGGTTCTTGTGTATCAGAGCCCTTCCCTTCTATTTCTTCATGTTGCTAGGGTTTTTCTTGAGTTACTTCCATGTCTTCTGCAATATGAAGCTGTTCTTCAAGAATTTCAGTATCCCCTGAGGACTGTGATTGCATTTGTTCATCCTCTCCTAGATGCATATCAGGAATTATGTCCATCTCGGGGTTAATTTCTTCTTGTTGTATGAGAGTCTCAACAATTGTTTTTGAATATATTGGTTCTTGTATGAAAACATCCTGGTTAAATTCATCATTATCCTAATGCTAAGGTTCGATCTCTATTAATTATGTGCCCCGAGATGGTTTAGGAGTCACAGCATAGACTTCTTCTTTAAGATCATGAATATTTTCAGTCTCTGGTTCATTTTCCCTAATTTGGGTGGCAACTTCAACAAAAATATTTAAGGATGTTGGTTCTTGTGTATCAACACCCTGTCTATCTACTGCTTCCATTTGCTGAGGTTTCTCTTGGAAAAATTCACTGTCCTTCCCATCAAATTGTCTGAGGAGCACTTATGTTTCTTCTGCATCTCTCACTTCCACATGAGGTGCTTCTTGTGATTGTTCTTCCGTAGCTACTGGTATAGGTTGTTGTGTCACAAAGGCACGAACTATGACTTTTTAGCCTGACTAGCTAAAGAGCTCCCCATAGACAAGGCAGACCACTCTCTCTTCCTCGTCACCATCCTCAGTAGGAGGTGATCCCTCTAATTGGTCTACAGCTTCAACTAGTGTGTGCAGCTTCCTTTCTACCTACTTCCTACATGCCTCCTTCTAGTTTTATAGTTCTATCCAAAGCATCTGTACTTCTTCCTTTAGTAGACCATTTTCATGCAAAAGTCCCTCTATTTGAGGTTCCTCTGCAACCAGTTTCTGTGGGGCATTATTTGCCTTGGGTATCAGAATGGGGAATTCAATCTATGCTTCTAGGGTTTCCCTTATTACCCATGCTGCTTCAGCTGCTGTGATTGACCTGGTTCTTCTTCTTCTTATCGGAAGTGGTGCCTACACCTCCTCTTTTGATCTTCTTCTTTTCTTTCGTGGTGTAGGAATCTCCAGATTTGCAATCTTATTTTCTTTCATGGTGCAGGAATATCCAGATTTGCAGTTGATGTGGAAGAGATGTCTCCCATCTCAACATCCTCCTTTTCTTCTTCAATTAGATTTCCCCCCCATTCAGGGGAATATTCAATGGTCAATACCTCTACATTTTCTTCTGTTATCGTGGCTCTAACATCCTCGGCTTTAGCTATTGCAACATCCAAGGTTTCTCCAGCTTTATCCTCTGCTGTTAGATCTCATACATTATTTAATCTCTCCATAAGGTTTTCTCTTATATTTTCCTCCAATTCCTCTGCTTGGTCATCTAACTGACCATCTGATCCAATCTCATCTCCCCCACAACTAAATTGGAGGGACTCCAGTCCTCCTATTGTTCCTCATCTCCCCCCAACTATACATTTGTATGCCCCTCTTAGATTTGAACATCCCCCAAGAGTACAGGTACTTCCACTTATTCTTCTATTGGAATACCAGCCAAAATGGCAGGTTCCTGGTTTATTTGAGTTTGACCTATGAATTGATCCTAGGTTTGGTTCCTTTGAGATAAGACCCTTAAGATTATTAATATGATTAGGCCATGATGGGTAACGGAGGATTTTGGATGCTTGGATGTTCTAACAAAACCCACCATATGGTGTAGGTCTTTAAATAGATAAAATGGAATATTAAGTAAGGCTCTATGGCATCGATGAGACAGTAGAGGAAGTTCAGAATAATAAACAGTCTGATATCTACCTTCACAGGTGATATACATTTTGAGGAAGACTCCTACCTTATCCCATGGTTGAGGCAGTGATTGTAATGCTATCCCTCGCTTTGATGGATGAATTTGCTCCCCCTCCATCAGAAAATCCTATACTGCGGCAGCATTAGGAGTTCTTCGACCAAACTATGCTCTTCCTACCTGAGGAAGGACGGTGACTTCAGCCACTATTGCTTCAGACACTTCTATATGTAACCCCCTAATATTTGAGTGGGTTTCTATAAGATTTAAAGAAAATTGTAGAGTTGTCTCTCGATCGAACCCATTCAGGCATTGGAAAAATTCAGTCCATCCCACAGCTTCAAAAATAGCAAAAAATTCATCATTTCTTCTCAGTTCTTGCATATTTGGAGGTTCATTTCGAGCTGGGATACCCATGTTTGTTTTCCTTCTAAATTATTTATCAACCCAACAAATTTCTCATCCTTACAATGGAGGTTAAATCACTGAGTATGCGTGAACAGATGAGATTGTAGTTGGTTAAATTCGGAAAGTTGAGACAGTCGTTAGCATGGAATTCTTGGCAAAAAAAATTCCAAATTAGGAAAGGGTGATGGTTATAGGATAAACATAAATAGATATTAATTCGTGCGAGTGGACATTTAACAGTATACGGGTGTAATGATGGGCTTAAAAAGGTAGGTGTGATTAATACTGTCAAATCTAGTTCATGCTTAATCAAGTAGATAATCAGAACCATACCTTCGTAAATATGCTATGACTCATGACCTTTGAGAGAAATAAAGCATCTGAAATGCATCCATTTAAGTTTAAGCATTATTGCAGGCATGTTGTCATGATATTTTCTGCCGGCGGAACAAAAATCATCGTGTCAATTCTTATGGAAACATAATGAAAGTTGTGAAATAAGTCGGAATTACTAGCAGCGGGAATTCTAGCCAGATCTGGAGGAGTCACGACCACAAAATTGTAGAAATATATGCCAATATTAGAGGAGTCGCAGCCGTGATCCATAGAAAAACCAGCTAGTTTGGCAGATTCACAGCCGTGAACCATAGAAAAATCATCCATTTTGGCAGAGTTGCAGCCGTTGGAAAAGGTAAAAATGGGCAAAATTTAAACAGAGTCACAACTATGCGGGACAAAAAACGGTTGATATTTTACGAAGTTGTAGATGCAAATAAACAAAAAGATAGACAAGATTTTACGGTGTTGTAACTGTGTGGGACGGAAATTAGGCAGGGTTTTACGGTGTTGCAGCTACGCGGAATGGAAAAATAAGCAAAGTTTTACGGTGTTGCAGCTACGAATAAATGGAAAATAGGCAGGGTTTTACGGTGTTGCAGCCACGTGGAACAGAAAAATAGGAAAATTTTTACGGTGTTGCAGCTGCACAAAATGGAAAAATAGGCAAATTTTTACAGTCTTGCAGCTACAAAAAGAAATAGGTAGTATTTTACAGTGTTGTAACTACGCAGAACGGGAAAGAAAAAAATAGGCAATTTTTCATAAGAATTGCAGTTGCGACTGACTGTTGATTGTTTATTTTTCTTCAAGGAGTTTCCTTCTGAACCAGGAAGTTGTAAAAGGTTGCTCATGGTCGTTAGGCCCAATCATGACCATTTCTCCTCAAGTACATCCCTGCACCTATTATAGGAAAAAAAATGGATCAAGCGCAAAGGAAAAATAAAAATAAAAAACATCAATTTATTTATGTACAAAACTTTGTGTAGGAATCACAGTGATTGTCTAAAGATTGACAGGGGAAGAGAAATATTCTTGCCCTTGTTCTAACTAGTATTTCGTATCAGCTGCAATCTGTGAAGTGAATGCGTCCTTCGAAATGGGCTTATGGTATAGTCGTAGCCTGTGACCATTAGCAAATAATCATGCATGATTCTCATCAATGGTAACCAAACGGACTGCACCATTGTCCAATACTCTATCTACCAGGTATGGGCCCAACCATCTTGTATGTAACTTACCTTTGAATTCCCTTTTGAATCTTGAATCCTATAATAATGCCTAGTCTCCTTCGCAGAATACTTTTTTTTTGATGAATCGATCGTGCCAGTTGGATCTCTGTTGCTAAATTAATACTCTCTGGTCCACATCAGCTAAATGTTTCTCATCAAGTTCATTCAATTGATTCAATCTAATCCTCTGGGTTTCAGTCACATCTAAGTTTACCTCCATAGCTGTCTTCAAGGTCTTTATTTTGAATTCAATGGGGAAGACAATGCTTTTTCCATACACCAAGTCATAAGGATAAAAACCTGTAGTATTGTGCCAAGTAGTACAATATGCTCACAATGCTTCTAGAAGTCTATCATCCTAGTCTCCATGATGGCTCCTGACTATTTTGGTAAGGATAGCTTCAATAACTTTGTCAGTGCTTTCCACCTAGCCATTGGCCTAGGAATGGTATGGTGAAGTTATCTGGTGATGGATATGGTACTTCTGTAGCAAAGCTTCAAATTTATGTGACACAAAGTGAGGTCCTCCATTTGTAACCACTTCCTTGGGTACTCCAAAATGAGTAAAGATCTCACCATACAGGAAATCAATTACAGCCTGGTCATTGGCTTTCACTAAAGCCACAACTTCTACCCTTTTTTTCATGTAGTTGGTACAAACGAATATGTAGGATTTCTTCCTGGAATGAGGGTTATTAGGGCCAAAAAAATATAAGGCCCATCTATCAAAAGTTTCAACCACCAACTATGGTTGAAGAGGCATTTGATCCAATCTGTTAGGTTGGCCCATCCTCTGGCAGCTGTCACAAGACTTGACATAATTTTTTGCATCCCTAAAAGGTGTTTGCCAATAGTATCCCATTCTCAGCACCTTATGACCTGTTCTCCTATGTACAAAATGTCCCCCACATCGCTCGTCATGGAAGGCCTTCAGAATATGGAAGATTTCATCTTCTCTTACACATCTTTTGATCTCAAGATCAGGACCTATGTAGAAGAGATGACCACCTATCCAACAATACCTACCACTTTGTTGAATGATTTTCCTCTTCTCTCTTTTTCACAAATGTGTCAGAAGCTTCCCTGCATCCAAGTACTTACTGACATCTGCATACCAAGGGGAATAAGCTGAAACTGCAAATAAGTGTTCATCTAGAAAAGGGTCCTCAATTGGCAGATTGTCATCGTTGTTAGTAAAATGAGATAAGAAATCAGTGACAACATTTTATTTTCCCAGGCCTGTCTATAATGGTAATATCAAATTCATGTAATAATAACAACCATCTAGTTACCCTAGCATTTGTAATAGGTTTATTCATTAGATACTTGATGGCTGAGTGGTCAGTGTGCACAAAGGTGGGATATCCAGTGATGTAGTGTCTAAATTTGTTAATGGAGTAGACAATGGATAAAAAATCCTTCTTGGTAACAGTATAATTAAGTTCATCAGGGGCCAATTTTTTGCTAATGTAATAGACTGCATATGGTGCTTGACTATCTTGTTGTCCTAATACTACTCCAATGGCAGTGTCAGAGGAATCTAAAGAAATGTGAAAAGGAAGGGCCCAATTGGGCCCCCTTAATATGGGAGTTGTAGATAGATTTTCCTTAATTTTAACAAACACTGTCTGGCATGCATCATTCCAAGTAAATTACACATCCTTCATTAATAAAGAAAATAAAGGAGAAGCAAGTTTGGAAAATTTTTCTATAAATCTTCTATAATAACCAGCATGCCCTAAGAATCTACGTACCTCTTTCTGAGTTCTAGGAGTGGGTATATTTTCAATTACCCTAATTTTGGAGGGATCTACCTGGATTCCATCAGCAGAGATAAAGTTCCCCAGCACTACCCCTTCACTCATCATTATATGGCACTTTTCAGTGCTCAAAGATAGCTAGATCTGCTCACAGCGTGTTAAAACCTTTTCCAAATTTTTCAATGCTTCTTCAAAGTCCTTGCCATAAGGAGTAAAATCATCCATGAAAATCTCCATACTATCATTAACCATTTATGAAAATATTCCAATCACAGCTCTTTGAAATGTGGCTAGCACATTGCATAAGCCAAAGGGAAACACCTTGTATGCAAAGGTACCCCAGGGATAGGTGAAGGTAGTTTTATCCTGGTCTTCATGAGAAATCTGGATTTTATTGTACCCACTAAACCCATCCATAAAGGAGAAGAACTTCTTCCCAAATAAGGTGTCAAGTACCTGGTCAATGAAAGGCAGGGGTAAGTGATCTTTCTGTGTTGCCTTGTTCAGCTCTCTATAGTCCACATAGACTCTCCATTTACCATTCTTCTTGGGTAATATCACGAATGGAGACACTCACTCGTTGTATGATATGGGATATATAAATCCTGGTACCAAGAGTTTTTTAATTTCTTTCTTCACTATGTCCCTAAGATTGGGGTTCATGCTTCGTTGAGACCGGCACATAGCCCGAGAGTCACTTGTGATATAAATGTGATGGGTGCATAGACTAGAAGGGATTCCCTTCATGTCTGTGTACTCCCAGGAAAATTCCCCCTTATGTGTTTTTAAGAGAGTGATTAGGCGTTCCTGTTCATCCAAAGCAAGACTGGGATTGATATTCATGGTTTTTCTAGGCTCTATCTCAATAGGAACACTTTCGATTTTTTCAACACTGGAACTATATGAGTATCACTAACTAATGTCTCCTATGTGATATTTTCTTGTTCTTCTTCACCTAGAGTACCATTTAGGATCTGATAAATTTGTTTATTGACAGAAGTGGGTTCACTGATGAAACTATTAATAGCATCGTCTTCAGTTTCATGTTTAAAAGTCAAGTCCTTCCCTATCATTAATAGTGGTTGAACACCTCCTCTTCCTCTAGCTCCATCCATAATGGAGTTTCATCTTCTAGACTCGACCGAGATGGAGGATAGAGAGTGAGGTTATTTATCTTGGTTCCATCTGATATGGTCATAGACACAGACTGACAGCTGATGCAAGCATTAGCTGTAGCTAACCAGGGCCTTCCCAGGATCAGTGGGTGTCCTCCTAGATGCGACTTGGGATGTAAAACTAAGAAGTCAGCCGGATATTCCCACAAATCAACTAAGATAATGAAGTCATCCAATATTCCCTTGGGTTTGATAGTGGACCTATCTGCAAGTTCTAGGACGATAGGAGTTGGCCTGAGATGTCATAACCCCAAAATTTCATAAAAATTTAAAATTTTTAAAGTGACATAAAATGGCTGAACTCGCAGTTTAGTAAATACTAGCGGTTAGTGGAAAATGAAACAGTTTAACAATTTGTAATGATTAGTTTCAAAATACATAAAACTAATACACACTAGTACAAGTGATCAATTTTGCCACGGCAAAAACGTGGCAATATCAACGGAAAAGCGTGGATATTTCCACGTCTAAGTTTTTTTTGTTCCGTGGAAACTATTTCATCGCAATAGAGATGACCCCTAATTTGCGTCGCAAGAGCGACAATGTTCTATATTTCGTTACATGTCTAAGTCGTCGCTATATCCACGCCTGGTCGTCGCTATATCCACGCCTTTCCGTCGCTATAGCCACGCTCTGTACAAGGTTTTTTTTTAAATGGAAATCCAAGCCATCGCTATAGCCACGCAATGCCGTCGCTATAGCCACGCCTTTCCGTCGCTATAGCCACGCTCTGTATAATGTTTTTAAAAAAATTAAAATCCAAGCCGTCGCTATAGCCACGCATTTCCATCGCTATAGCCACGCCTTTCCGTCGCTATAGCCACACTTCGTATAAGGTTTTTAAAAAAATTCAAATCCAAGACGTCGCTAGAGCCACGCCGTTTTGTCGCTATAGCGACGTATGTCCGTCGCTGTATCGACGGTGGGTGAAATTTTTTTTTTTTTAAATACTTGCAGCCGTCGCCAGCTTATGCAACCAGCAACGAGTGGCTCTTCCATCAGAAAGGTAGTTTCCTTTACCCTCAGACACACTATAATAGTGTGCAATATCCAGATAACAGATATTATTACGCCAAGCATTTCTGCCAATCAGTATCCAGAGGCCTTGCCTTCTGGTGGAAACCCCCAGTTCGCTTTCAGTTCATACACACATTTTGCCTTCTGGAATCAATTTGAAAGTCCCCCATTTATTTATGGAATCACTTTGTGAGGTTAGGCAGGACAAAGGGTGGTTAATAGTCCACGTGGTTTTAGGTGGGTCAAAAATTTGGAGTCTTTGTTTATTATGATTTATTACCAAAGTGATCATATTTCTTAACCTCACGTGGGCTCTTTTTTGTCACATACTATTTAGTTTGTGCAATATCCAAAGGTTCTACCAGTCTTCTATAAGTATTTCCAGCGTTTATCCACTTATTTTTGGATTGAAAATCAATTGGTAACTCATGTCTCTCCCACATTTCAATAATCTCATCCCAAAACCCGGCGAGCCTTTCCCTACGCAAATTAGTATCAATGTCCTTCTGTTTCTTAAAGGAATCATAATGTGTGGTGCCATCTTCCTTCTCACAACGCTCTTTAGACCACTCAAGCTCTGCCATAAGACATTGGTTCTTGCTTAGTTCAATTGCTAGCTTACCGACATTTGCGTTATGCTTGTTTTCAGTATCTCTTGCTATTTGTAGGGCAATCGGTGTTGCATCATTATTCTGCACAATATGGATATCACCGATTCAAGAACAGGTTTCACTTTTCAGTTACTAACAGAATAAAATTCAGAAATTTGTGATAAAAGTCCATGCCACATTACAATTTAATATCAAACTCTTAACACAATTTCAGAGGATAGATTTCAATATTGCATAACTTTTTCTTATGGACAAAAACCTAGCATAACTTTTACTTATGGACAAGTTCAGAAGATAGATTTCAACATTGTATAATTTTTTCTTCTTCTTCCGAATTGTATTGTATAATGGAATTGAATATTACCTGATGCTGAAGACCAATGGCTTCCAACTGCAATGATATTCCTATCATGGTAGAAGATTCTGAATCAGGATTTGCAGTTCTACTCCCAGTTATGGATTTTTCTAGGACATGATTCAAAACAGAACCATATCCTATATGCTATGAAAAATAGTCTTGTTCAATATTATCGTAAGGTTCTTCCTGGCTCTGCATTGTCAAGTGAAGAATGTTCAAAATGGTCTCAGAATTATCAATACACGCTATGCCTTCGCTTGAACAAAACATGTAAGTTCCAAAAGGTTTGTATGGGCTTCTCTTGGCAACCATGTCTAACTCCCTTGAACTTAACAGCTCCCTGGTGGATGAGGGCTGGTTGATCATCATTACCCTTGAGGGAAGCAGAGAAGACCTTGTTGTCAATTTGTATATTTCCCTCCCCATATTTGCTCCCATTGACATTGAAATGTTCTATTTCCTGAAATGAAGGGAAGGAAACATATGCAATGCCTTCATACTCATTCAAACTAAAATTCTCTAAGTTGTTTGCACGACGTAACTCTTCCCAAGCCTTGGACAGTATTCCACATGAAATAAGGAAAGTTGCAGTATCCTGACCAACAGTGGACCTGCAACAATATTTTTGTGAATTAGCACCAAATAGAGGAAGTAGGTCAAAAACAGATTCTTGGATCTTCCTTTGCTGGGCTGAATCAAACTCGCGTTACTATTTATACGCATTACTATTTATACTAATTATAGACAAAATCGTTATTTACTACAACTCCATTCAACATTTTAAAATAAATTCCATCATTTTATCTCTTAAAAACAAACAACAATAATACAGAGATTACTATACTGAAAAATCCAACGTATTTATCTGGTATATTCTGTAGAATTTGCTCAGTCCAAAGGGGAGCTAATCCTAAAAACCTTCCAATTGCTTATAAGAAAAATAATTGATTATGTTAAGCACTCCATATCCTTCAAGTTTGGTAGATAAGTGGAAGAAGTAGGTCGCCAATGTTGTAAAGTTTCGATAGAAAGCACTGGGCCCTTCATTTTAAGAGCAACAAATGCAGTAGAGTTGATGCGAGGGTGAGCCAATAATTATGGTCGGGCCTTTTGGGCCCTAGATGATACCGTAAGTAACCCTTGGGATCAACATCAACAGTAGCATAAGATTAGGAGAGCAATGTTGGTTGCATAAGCTGGTTGCATCTCAACATTTCTGCCTTATTGGTTACATCATATAGGTTATAAACAGGGTTCTCCTCCACTCCCCATTTTTTAAACTCTTTCATCCATGAATCCAAAATGCTTTTGGGTGCTACAATCAGTGGCCTTTCCTCTGGGTACTTAGTCAAAAACCTTTGAATAAAGCTAATCATAAGGAATTTCTTCCCTGATCCCGGTGCATGTGCCAAAATGCAGCCACCAGGTTCTTCAGCTATAAGGTTCTTTTGCAAAAAGTTAAATCCATCAACCTAGTGTGATTTCATGTCTTTTTTCAGACGGGGATGCAAAACAAGTTTCAGTACAAGGGTACTCTGCTCTGAGCAGAAGATGCCTATGGTGCATGTGGGTGTTCCCTAATTCATAGGTGGGAAAATTATAGGTGTTTTTTTGGGCCATTTTTGCAGCCCTAAGGAGTAAGTATGGGTACTCCTAAATATGGACTGTCATGAGCATAATCAGTCACCTATTGCAGTCCTGGGCACACCTACATGGATAATGGGCACTTTTCAACCCCAAAACAGTCTCTGACAACTATGAAGAAGCAAAAAGCCAAAAATATTGAGCATGTAACAGCCTCTAATAATCAATCTTGTGTGTGAACAGCAGTAGGAGAAGTGTGTGAACTTGTTATGAGGCGTGCCTTATCCATCGAACTTGAATAACACCTAGTAAATCAAGTTCTAAAGGTAGAGGATGGGAGGTTTGCTTATACTGATGATGCTCTTGTTCTTGTAGCTCACATTCTTATTATAAGGACATCCACAGG
>LPNX010584934.1:0-21397 GCA_001517045.1 Pseudotsuga menziesii
TGTACTTCATCTTTCACTAAAAATATATGACTAAACGATTATCACCAATCACCTATGCCTTATAAGGAGGGACTTGAGGAGGTGGTGGATAGCCAAGTGAAGGCCCATTTGGATCATTTTGGGTCGATAGAAATGAGAGAGGAGGGAGGAACTTTAAACAATTTTAAAGACGGTGAGTTTTCATTTAGTTGACTACAAGTCTGAAGTCTAAGCATCTTAAGGATATGGGGGTGGATTAATTTTTAAACAAGGGAGGTACAACACTATTATTGGAATTAAAAAATAATTATGAAGGTTGATCCATGGATTCCACCCCTACTAAGTCTCTTCTCTTACAATTTCCTAAGAGAAATTTCAAGTAGGGCAATGCTCTAAAAGCAACTTTCAGTGCACCTTCTAGTGATGTTGTGGACATGTATTCTCTTGTTTTGTTCCATCCATCTATGGTTATCAACTCAAAATACCTTATCCCCCCCAATATTCTAGAGGAGTTACTAGAGTCTCGTCTTCTTCCTCCCATGATGAAGGATTCGTCTCAAACATCAAATTCTATTGGGAGATCCTCGAAGGGAGGAGTTCATTACAATATTCATCCCAAGGGGGGAAGTCCAACTACACTATTTGGTCAATCTCGGTGGTAAGGATCAGAATGTTTAGTTCAGTCGAGTGGGTTGTTGGTAGGAATAAATTTGGGTATTTTAGTTGAATTCAAAGAGCTAACAAGCTTCAAAATTTTAGTGGAATCATATTCATAGAATGCCAGTTATGGTCTAGGGATTTAACTTGTTGTAGGCTATTTCTTGGGGCAAAATCAAGCAAATTGAACCCTAGCAAGGGAAAATATAAAGAAAACTATGAATTTTGGCATGAAAGGAGGAATATCAAGCCTTAGCATGAACAATTATAGAGTTTTCCACTAATTCTAAGCGAGAATATTAGGTGGATTCCATATCATTCAAGCAGTGCAACATCTAAGAAAATCCTAGTCACAAACTACATCTCTTTGACAACTTCATAAATTTCTTTTTTTTAAGGTCAGATTAGTGTTAAAAGGGTGATTGATAATATATGTCGATCAACATACATTGTGTTTGTTCATCAACTACCTCCTCCTATATTAGACATGTTGTGTGCATAAGTGTGTGTGATAATAATCCATTAAATGCATCAAGTTTGGCATCTTAATAGTTTTATGGACCTTAAAATCTCCTTTTGCTAATATATTTGTGTATAATCGTAAGAATTCTAATAGAGATGCTATGGCCCACTTTGAATACTGCCATGAGTCTCAACTTGGTATTGAAAAAAATAACATAAAACTATGAATCATGGAAAACTCAATAAGTTTCAATTGACACAATAACATGGTATTAAGAATTTGTGTCGTGAGGATTGTATTTTGAATTCTCTTTGGAATAAAAAGTGCGTATGTATTATTTTGTGAATATATATATATATATATTCAAAACTAAGGTTCCACCTCCATGTGTAAAGGTGGATTGTTAATTTACATGTACCTAACATGAACTATCACTTTGAGATTCAATTGCATGATAATCACAATAAATCTATTACTCTTTGGTAAATATAATCATAGTTGAGATTCAATGTCAAAGAATGAAAATAATTAATTTTAAAACTACTAATTTATGATAAATTAGGAAATTTATTTTAGGTACGTGTAAGAATGGTAAAGTTAGAATATTTTTCCTTTTCCTTTTGTTAAATGTAGAGGTGAAATTCATAACCTTCAAAATAAATCAAAAACAAAAATAAAAATAAAAAAACAACTTGTCTATAAAAAAAATAGCAATGATGCAGAACCTCTTTTATCTTTATAACATTATGCTACAAATGTAATTTCACCTTTTAATATTTGAGATTTATTTAATTCGTAGCACCCTATCCTTTGCAAAGGTGTTTGTTGTTTGTTTTTAAATAATATTGTTTATAATCTAAACAAAATTCTTACTTATTGAAGATATTAACTTAATTTAACATTATTATTTATGAGTGATTAAATTTGATGAATATGTAGGAATAGAAAAAACATATAAAATAACAAAAAGAAAATTTACGTACTTAAAGATGTTTTAAAATAGGAAAATGAGTACATTATGATTTGACTAAAAAAATAGTGAAAATTTATTAAAAAGCACGCATGCATACATACATATAAGGTTAAACTGGTTAGGAGGAGTGATGGAAAAGGAAGAGAATAAATCCTTAAATTCAATTTTCATGTTTAGAGAAGAATTCATTTACCAATATAATACAATTAGGGATTCAAGTCAATGGTGTATATTGGAGATTGGCAAAGGGAATTCAATGTATCCAACTATGAGTTCTAGTCTTTTTCAGGAATTAGGTGGCAAGGGAGAATGTATTGAGCTCGTGTGTGTGTGTGTGTGTGTGTGTGTGTAGTCCATGGGGCATAGCTCAGGTGGTTGGGAGATTTGGCTGTTGCACTCCTCACCCAGGTTCGAATCTCGTCGAGGAGATTTTCTCATTGGGAGCCCTTGTATGTAATGAAATATTAGATTGGTGAGTTGTTTATCATGATTGGCCCTCTCAGGGGTTGTTGTGGCATGTTCATGTATACTTTCTAAGCAAGTATAAGAGATATTTCCCCTGCTGAATGTAGCCATGGTGTAAACTAGACTTCCATGGTGAACCACTATAAAATATATATATATATATATATATAATAATAATAATAATAAATAAAGTAATATATATATATATATATAATAAATGAAAATGGAGGTGCTAATAAGTTTAGTTGCAATTAATTGAGGATGCAAGGGTTTCTATAGTTTAGATGTATAGTCCTGGTGATGGAAGGGAGTGACCCCTACATTCCCCTTGTTAATTATTTTGAGGATTTTTTGTCAAAAGAACAGATCTTCATTTTGACTCCTAGTGTAGCCACATTAATAAAGTTATTAATGAACAGTTTGGAGGGAAAGGTCTCCAATACAAAAAAGTTGTGTATTGTATGTGATGACGTAATCAGAAGCCACCTCAGTTCCTCTACATTACGGCTCAAATTGGACTTTAAATATGATGGAACAGATGATGGACAAGATATAGTTTGAGTTGCCACAAATACCTTAGAACCTAAGCTAATTTATGATCCAATACTCAATGATGATGTTAGGGTGCTGGAGGTTTTTAAGTCCATGAAAATGGAGAGTACTCCCATTCCAAAAATCAAATATGAGGAAGGGAAAGCTAAGACCACACCATGAATTGAATGTCTTATGAAACTTCTTCCTATTGAATAAAGTTCCAATGGAAGACCTAGTATTGATATAAGAAACCCTAACAAGAAGAAACGTTGGAAAGTACTCAAAAATATAGGAGGAGGCATATCTTTGGTGGTTAGTAGGGACAAGCAATTGGACAAAATATTATACCTTTGAGACACTCCTATGGTCAAAAAAAATTCAAGTAGAAGAGTGTCTATGGACATCCTCAATTTGTGGTTTTCATAGAAGTTGGGATACTATACAGTTTTCAAAAGTCTAGCAAAAGGTTGGTGTGGGTTTATATTCTAATCCAAGGATTATGTCTTCAATATTCTCAAAGGTATATGGTTCCTTGAATCTTATCTACTCACATTAAATTTGTGACACCTTTTGTTTGATGCCTCCTCTAAGAGGTTTGAAATAACTCTAGTTTGGGTCAAGTTACCAGGACATCTAATGGAGTTCTTGTCAGAGCATGCGATCAGAGTGATAGGGAACTTGGTAGGTAAAACCCTTCTTGTTGATGAGAGGCTTTTGCCTAATGACAAGTGTTTTATGGATCAAGTTATAATGGACCTGGATATCTCTAAGGGATTATATGAATCTTTGGAATTAATTTTTGGGGCCCGTAGTTATGTTTAGATACTATATTACTCCAATGTTCCTTTGTGTTTCTCAAGGTGCCATGTTTGTAGACATATTGTGTATGATTGTACTTCATCTTTCACTAAAAATATATGACTAAACGATTATCACCAATCACCTATGCCTTATAAGGAGGGACTTGAGGAGGTGGTGGATAGCCAAGTGAAGGTCCATTTGGATCATTTTGGGTCGATAGAAATGAGAGAGGAGGGAGGAACTTTAAACAATTTTAAAGTCGGTGAGTTTTCATTTAGTTGACTACAAGTCTGAAGTCTAAGCAGCTTAAGGATATGGGGGTGGATTAATTTTCAAACAAGGGAGGTACAACACTATTATTGGAATTAAAAAATAATTATGAAGGTGGATCCATGGATTCCACCCCTACTAAGTCTCTTCTCTTACAATTTTCCTAAGAGAAATTTCAAGTAGGACAATGCTCTAAAAGCAACTTTCAAAGCACCTTCTAGTGATGTTGTGGACATGTATTCTCTTGTTTTGTCCCATCCATCTATGGTTATCAACTCAAAATACCTTATTCCTCCCAATAGTCTAGAGGAGTTACTAGAGTCTCATCTTCTTCCTCCCATGATGAAGGATTCGTCTCAAACATCAACTTCTATTGGGAGATCCTCGAAAGGAGGAGTTCATTACAATATCCATCCCAAGGGAGAATTCCGACTACACTGTTTGGTCAATCTTAGTGGTTAGGATTAGAATGTTTAGTTCAGTCGAGTGGGTTGTTGGTAGGAATGAATTTGGCGCTACACCACTCATGAGAGAAAGTGGTTAAAAATATTAATGAAGGTCGATAAAGATCAATTCTAGGGGTTGTTAGCGAGCAAAAAACCTCAGTGAAGGTTACCCTATGAAAGTTATCTCAATTAATTTAAGATAAGTAGGTTACCAAGTTAAGAAAATGTCCCTAAGGAGGTTTGTAGAGGTTAAGAAATCGAGCGTGTTATTATTACAAGAAACAATTTGTGTAGGATCAATTAGAAGTGGATCTTACAAATTTATTGTTGAGTTGGGATTTTCTATCAATTGACTCCTATGCACACTCAGGGGGTATTATAACTGGTTAGAACCAATGCATTTAAATAATAAATTCCTTTTCCATTTTTTCAAGTCTGTGTATATAATTTTATAGTTGAAATAATGAATTCTCTATTACATTATTAATGTTTATGGACCTTACAAAGATCGACAAGTCTTCTGGGAATGTCTTTCACATCTGCATGAATGTAAAAATGATAATTTTATTCTAGGTAGGGACTTGAATTTCACATTGGCTTATTTTGATATATGAGGGGATAGTGCTAGACTTGAGAAGATGGAGGACACCCTTACCAATCTACTATAAAAAGTCGAGTTGGTCTGTATTGAACCTGAGATGAAACCTACGTGGTCAAATAGTGTAGGTGGCATAGGGGGTGTTTCAAATTGCTTGGATCCTTTTCTAATTCATAAAGTTTTCTTACTACTTGTTAATTGAGATCGCTCTTAGATCCATGCAGCCCAATTTTCAAACCATTTCCTGATCTTTTTGGAATTAGATTCTCCTCAGAATAAATCGAGCTCTCATTTCAAGTACGGATATGGATGGAGTCTCAAATAATATTTCACTTCATTGGTCCAAAACACATGTGTTCTCTTTGATCCTGATTATGCATTATCCTCAAGTGAATAATTCACTTATTCCTTATGAATCGTCAAGCCTAAAGTATTCAACTAGGATGTTATAAGGTGGAGAGAAAGAGACTAGAGATTGAAGACCATCGAAGGATATCTAGAAAAATTTTCAAAGGAAGCAAAAACTATCCCAAGTGAGAAGGACCTGCAACAAATTAAGGTTTTGGAGGATAATAATTATAATCTTTTCCTCAACCAAGAGAGATACTGGTAGTTGAAAAGTCTAATCACATGGCTCGGTTTGGGTGAAAACAATACCAAGTATTTCCATAAATTTGTTCCTCGTATGATGAGGTGTAACACGATTTGTGAGTTACCAAATGAGGATGGCATTCTCGTCATAGATTTCCAGGGTTTGGAGTCATCGACAGTGATTCATCTCAATACTTTGTTTCAAGCTCCCGAGGTGGTCTGTCTTTCATAAATTATTAATATCTCTTCATACTTACTCAATATGGTGGATGATGAGATGTAAAATGTGTTGCACGGGCTAGTAACAAGAGAGGAATTATTACAGACACTTAGTTCCCTACGAAAATACAATATCCTAGGGCCCGACGGGTGGACAGTCGAGTTCTATATTGATTTTATTGAACTAGTGGAAGGCATTTTACTAGGGGTGGTGGAAGAAGTTCTCTGTTTTAGAAGGTGCTAGGGAATATTAATTCTACATTTTAGCACTAATAACTAGAAAATATTGTTTTGCCTTCTTTGGGAAGTTTTGAATGACTTATCTTTATATCCTCTTATATAAAATTATCTCTAAGATTTTAGATACTCGTCTAAAGCCTTTTTTTGGACTATATGTCTCTTGAATAGTACGAGTTTCATAATTCTCTCTAGATACATGAAGTAATTGGCTCAGCTCAGGAGATAATACACATGATCAAAACTAGGAAAATTCGGGTAGTTGTCCTTAATATCGATTTATCTAAGGCTTACAACCGAGTTTCTGGGTTATTTCTTCAATTACTCTTAAATGATTTGGGGTTTTCCTTTTCATGGGTTTGTTGGATTATGGGATGCATTTTGTTAGTTAATTTCTCACTTCTTATTAATGCTATTGATACAATGTTTTTTAAAGATTCAAGAGGTTTCAAACAACGATGTATTCTCTCTCTATATCTATTTCTGCTAGTCGCAGAAGCACTTAGTAGGTATTTAATGGTTGTGAGGGAAAAAAATTAAATTTCTAGGGTCTGCATGGGGAGGGAACTAAAAATATCTCATTTATTGTCTGTAGACTATGTGATTGGTTTTTTAAACTATTTAATGGTAGATTTTGGACATTTATTGTTGAACTTTTGATCACATGCTATAAGGTAGTGAGGATGGAGGTAAGTGTGACAAAGTTAGATTTATACATTAATATTGGAAGGAAGAAAAAATTGAGGGTATAAGGAGAGTTCTCCCTTTTCCTCATTTCAAATTAGTCATGGGCTTCAAATATTGGGTTTTAGATTAAACCCAATGGTTATTCAAAATTAGACTGGTTGTTGTTGATTGAGAAAATATGGAAGCAAATTAAATTTTGGTGCAATAAGTGGTTGTCTCGTAGCGGGCGCTTGATATTAGTGAAATTAACTCTTGAGGCGATTCCAATTTAATCGAACACTCTTGCTTCCATTCCCAAAGGTACGTTAGAAAAAATAAGGAAACTTTGTTCTAATTTTCTATGGTAAGGATCACCATAGTACAAAGGTTCACACTGAGTAAGCTAGAAGAAGATAAATTACCTAATTCTATGGGAGGTAGGGGGCATAAAAGATACTATCATGTTTGGTCATTCTTTGGATCCAAAATAAATTTGGAATGTGATTGAAAAATAGAGTCTTTGGAATCAATTCCTTGACCAAAAATACAATGGCATGGGCAATATCATAGATTGGGTTCAAAAGGAGCAAAAAATTATCAAGAATATTTTGAATCAGTGAAAGGCTCTCTCATTGGCATCGCCTTAGGTCAGTATTCATATTGCTTGAAAGGTCGGTTCAATTCAAGAAGGATTGGATGAGATGCAATAATTGGGTGTAGTCCAAGGATTTTCTTATCGAAAGAGATCATATTACATTTACATGATAGTTTATAATGGTAAAGCTAAATTAAATCAGATCATGAACCAAGACATTAGACACTTATAGATACATAGGTGGTTGTTGGTTGTTGAACCAGGACTTCCAACAAAACACTTTCTAGTTTGGAATTTGTTTCTTGAGGAATTAAAAAAATCCAAGATTAGAATTATCAAGGAGAATGACTCCTTATTATGTATTTACAATGAATATGGTGGAAGGTTTTCAGCAAATCTTAGGTATGAGGTTTTAATCAAGGAGACGGTGGTTCACAAGAAGTGGTGGTGGAAATACATTTGGAATTTCTAAGCCTCTCTAAAAACTCGAGTGTGAATGTGATGTGCTTTACTTGGAAAAGTATTAACTTGGGGTCAACTTTTTAAAAGAGAGAAAGAATAGCCAAGTAATTGATTGCTTTGAAAAGTCGATTGGGAGTCCAACTATCACTTATTTGTAACATGTGCATTCACAGTAAAAGTATGGGCTGAGATAGAAAGGGAGATATGATTGCAGGGCCTTTGGAGAGAGGTATCGGTTCAAATGATCCAGATTTATGTGAGAATGAAATGAAAGAGAATATATAGAACCACATAGACCAATATATTCTAAGGAACACAATTATATAGTAAAATCAAACTCTATTGAATGAATCAAATATAACAAACTGTAAAATAAAATCCACTAGAATGGTTGTAGTTAAATCTCTAATAAGAGATGTGGAAGCTATGTTCATTTGTGACAACATAATTACAAAATGAGGTCAAAGGGCCTTTTTATCATAAACATGAGGTAAAAACCCTAAATATCAAAAACCAATTCCTAGGAGATGAACCATAAAAAGGTTTGTGGGCCCCAAGGTGGTTAGTTGAGGTGTCAACTTCTTAGGGGCATAACTTTTGCATACGATCTTTGTTTAGGGAATTCGATAGCTTGTCGGAAAGGAATACCTGATAAGAAATCATTTTGCACATCTAGGAATTCCTTTAGGTATGTATGGACAACTACATCACCAAACACGTTGTTTAGGGCCTCAAAACAGCCCTAAAAGTTTTGGACATAAAAATCCATAAAAACTACCCAACTGGAAAATTGTCTTCAGCTCATGAAATAGGTGGGTGGCCACTGATATTCATCTGGAGTATTCCTCTGACTTGAAAAGGCTACCATACTAGAAAAAATGTTTTCAGCCAATGGAATAGGTGGGTAGCCATCGATATCCATTTGGATCAATCCTCCTCCCTTAAGAAGCATTGATATCCATTGCTTCAATTCTCTCATCACAAGCAAAATTGTGTGTTGAGTTGAGCTCCTAGTGAGGAATTTACTGAGGTGAAAAGGATGCATCTATTTGATAGCCATATAGGGTTGTTATTATTGTTGATGGATGTGCTATACCAGTTCAACAATTTTGGTTTCCTTGTGATCCTCGGTCTAGTGAACCAATGTGGATGATTTCTTTCTGGATGAGCACTTTGAGTGAATGGCCTTGCACCATAGATGTACCCAGATAAGTAAGAAAATAATTCCTTTACATTATTCTCATTCCTGTTGAGGAGAGGGATCATTTGCATAGGTTGTGGAGGTCTCTATGATCTTATGTTCACCTTTAGAAGCAATTATGAAGAGGGAAAATTTGCCAGTGTGGGAGATTCTCTTCCTACACAACTTGGTTGAGGTCAAAGAGACTACGATAGGTGCATCTATCTCTCATATCTAATAGAGTTTTCCTCCCAAATTGAAAATGACACTACAGGACCATGACTCATATACATCATGACGCTTGCACATATGTGGCTACCCTAAAAGAACATCACATACTTCAAGTGGGGCCACATCACCTAGTACCTCCTCTTTGAAAGGATTTATGATGAATGGTAGATGACATTAATGACTAACACATATACATTGTCATTGTCTTAGCCAACAATTGTGTATGGGTGTAGGTGTGGTATTGTCAATAGCTCCAATCTCTTGATGACTTCTACTAAGATCGAGTTATTTTGGTTGTCACTGTCGAAAACAAAATGTAGGGGGGTTCCCTTCACCCACATTTATGAGTGCAAGAGACACTCATCTTCCTATGACCCTTGTAGTTCCTTTGGTTGAACATCCATGGTAGTGATGGTGACACTAGGTTATGCATCAATGATCTGGTTCCCCTTGTCTGTGATTGTAATGTGGAGTTGTGAATCCGAGTCGAAACTAGGATATGATTCTAAAGCTTTGATCTCAGCCACCAATGACTACTTTGAGCTACATTCATCAATGTTGTGCCAAGGGATTTTATGGAACTCGCACCACTTGCCAGTGTCCTTCTTAACCTTCCCATTACCCTTCTTGGATGGGTCACATTGAGGTTGGTTATCCTTTGTCTGTCCTTTGTTTTGTGACTCCGGGATTCCTTTGCCATGCTTCTACTAGGATGGATTTGCAGTCCTAAAATCCCGCTTATTATTTTGCTAAAACTTATGCTTTATTTTGATAGCATGCAGATAAGTGGCTCCTAGTGAAAATATTTCCACAAATTCTATCTCTATTTGCACATACCAATGTTGTCCTTTACGATATTTCAGAACTAAGTGTTGCTTGGAGTCTCTGATACCCAACTTTGTGCATGGGATATGAAAGTTGTTAGTGTACTCGGGCATTATTTGGTCCCTCCCTTAATGCAATGTGGAATATATTTTGTATTTCTCATCATAGCTTACCACGTGGTAATATTGTTCCTTAACGACATCTATAAAAGAATCCCAAGTGGGATTAGCCTCAAACATTCCACACTCCTTTGTTAAGTTTTGCTCACAATAAGTTTCCCACTAATTTTTGACATGAGGGACAACCTTAAGGAGTGTTGAGGTGATATTTTCCCTATCAAAAAAATTGTGGATAGAGAAAACCCTTTCTAGTAAATTCAACCATTTATCTAGGGCAATAGCATTGATATGTCCTTCAATTAAAGGGATATAAAATTTAATGTGTACCTAGAAGGATGTGGATCCTCCAAAGTGACTGCTTGATTATCCTTATATAGCTACTAGCATCCATCGAAGGATCTAGGTGAAATTTTATATCATCTCGTTCCTCTGTCGCCCGAGGGATTCCTTGAGCAACAACTTTATAGAATATCCTGCTCTGCCATCTATCATTTCCTCAATCATGAGAGGTAATTTGGGTCGATGAGAGTGGTTTTCCCTAAGATCGAATAGCTCAAGACCGGGCTCTCGAAATCCAGATCTCGTCAGGGACATTAACTAAGAAACAGAGAGCATATTTCTCTAATACCATTGATCTATATTTATGTGAGAACCAAAAAAAAAGATCATATATAGAACCAAATACATAGATATATTACAAGGAACACAGTGATACAATAAACTCATATTCTATTAAATGAGTGAGATAGAACATACTGTAAATATAAGATGTTAAAATGGTGTTAGTTATATCTCTAAGAAGAGATGTGGTGGCTATGCTCATTTGTTACAACATGGTTACAAAAGGGAGGTCGGAGGGCCTTTTTATCATAAGAATGAGGGAAAATACCCTAAATATCAAATACCTAACCCTAGGAGATGAATCATAAAAAGTTTTGAAATCCCTGAGGTAGTTAGTTGAGGTGTCAACTTCTCTGGGACATAACTTTTGCATACTATCTATGTTTAGGATGTTCAGTAGCTCATTAGAAAGTTATGTATGAGAAAAACACATTTTGGATGTCCAAAGATGCCTTTCCGTACACTTGGAATGTTTTGTCTCCAAAAAACGTTGTTTAGGGACTCAAAATGACCTTAGAAGTTTTGGACACATAAATCTGTAAAAACTACAAAACTAAAAAAGTTGTCTTGAGCTTGTGGAATAGGTGGGTGGCCACCGATATTCATCTGGAGCAATCCTCCGACCTAAAAAACTACCAAACTAGGAAAAAAAATTGATCCAATAGAATATGTAGTTGGCCACTGATATCCATCTAGATCATGAAAGTTTCATGAAGTCGTGGTATGGAAACAAGTTGTTGAGACATTGGAGGTCACTTCTCTTTCTGGTCTATTGGATTATTTGGTTGGAATGTAATAAAATAACCTTCAAAGATAGGTATATTATTCCTTCTTTTCAAGTCACCAACCTGGTATTGTCATTGCAGAAGTACCTTTCTGGTGATCACTCTCCCAATAATAATTGGATATTGAAAGAAATACTATTGGACAAAGATAAGCACTGGGTGTTTTTTGATGGAGCATGTAGGAAAAATGATTCAATCATGGATTGGGATTTCGCTTATTTCTTTCTAACTCTCAAAGATTTCGATTCAAAGCAAATTCCATAAGGGGAATGAACAACATGGGGGAGTTTCTTTCCCTCTATTATCTTCTAAATTTTGCTTTAATAAATAATCATTTGTCTCTGCATGTTAAGGGAGACTCTATTTTAACAATACATTGGATGTTGGACAAGATTTGGATAGTGAATATCTCATTGACTATTTTAGTAGAATAACTAAAAAGATCAATTCCATATTTCCAAAAGGTGGATTTCAGCATGTATTCCATGAAAAAAATATTGAAGTTGATTGATTCTCGAATGTTGGTATACTTCTTGCGAAAAACTCTTTCTCGCTTGAACATTTCATTAAAGACAATATTCAGTCTTGTAGAAAAGATTTGCTAGTGAATTTTTAAAATAAAAGCCAAGGGATAACTTTAAAGTTAATGATATTTTGACATTTTCATGTAAGGGTTTATGAGGTCTATAGACCTGGGTGTAGATTTGATAATAGGGATATTGTTTGGATACATAGCATGAACAGTTTACTGATGCATGTTGCTATTGATGCTACTGAGCACTTGAATATTGTATTATGTGTTCAACTCGAATAGATTTTTTGTTAAAGGGATGACTTTAAAGTTAATGATATTTTGAAATTTTCATGTAAGGGTTTTTTCTAGGTTTATAGACCTAGGTGTATATTAGATAACAAGGATCTTGTTTAGATACATATCATGAATAGTTTACTGAGGTATGTTTCAAAAAAAGACCATATTTTATATTTGAGTTGAAGAATAAATGCATTCACGTGCTCAATAGCACCAATTGAAACATGCCTCGGCAAATAGTTCATGCTATGTATATAAACAAGATCCTTATTATGAAATTGTTGCAGCTGCAACAATTTTTCCCCAAAATTTTTAAATTTTAGGGCCCTCCTTTTGATTTGCTTCTATTAGATCTAGCCTAGGATTTTTTGGTTTCACTAAATCTGCCTTGGAAGTTCGTTTTTTTTTCTTAAGACTTGATCCTTTTCATTGGAATATTAGTTGGCTATCCTTTCGATATCGGAAGCATAGTCAACTGTCTTTCCACCGTTGCAGAAGTTGAATGATCTAGTCTATCGGAAGTATTGTCGTCTTCCTCGCTGATACGTTGAAACTGCAGATTCTTTTGTCTTCTTTTTGTTTTATTTTCAATCTTAACGTTTTGATTGCCGATGACTTTTTATCGCTATCGGAATGGTCTACGACAATGAACCGGATTACTAGTCCTTTACACTGTCGACGTTGCGGGAGGCAAGGGATGAACGTTCCGAAGGTTAGTTGTTTCCTTGTCGATGCCTTAGAACTTAGATGTTATGAGCTCCGATACCTTTTAAAAAATGTAAAGTCACGATGATAGTGCTTGGCGCTGCCGACACTGTGGAAGATGTTCAGTCTTGAGGTTCTGCACTTAGTGCTTAGAGCTTCTGATGACTGATGTTTTAAAATAAAAAAAAGTCTCCCAGGCCCATAGTTGTTTTTGCACCCGCTTTTGCGGCTACCATCCAGATTTCTCTCCCGGTTGACTTAGTGCCTCGTGGTTCCAATGTCAACAGACTTAAAAGTTATCACGGATCCGTAGTTGGTTTTGCGTCCGCTGTTGCAGCTGTCACCCGAACTATATTTTCGATGATTAGAGGGGTTGGTCACCAATGAGTTTAACTGCCGATAGGGTTTTTCCCACTTACTTTTTCCATCGAAGGTTCTATATATATGAGGGGATCGTTATTTTATTATTTATCTGTATTGTAACTTGTCGGTTTCTCCAGTCTTTGTTGTTTGCAATGATTCATGCACCTAGTTGTTCAAACTCGATTCGCTAGCGTTTCTACCGTGGAGATTTTGCCAGTCCATTGACTACATTGTTGTTTTCCAGGTAGGTGAACCACGACCTTGTTGTTTTGGTTTTTATTGGTCGATTTGGAACCGTGGGTTTTTCCCTAGTTAGGTTTTCCCGGTTAGGTGGTCCGTGAGTTGGGTTTGTCTGCATAAAGAGTGTTTGTCTTTGCGGTATGCATGATGTTTTATTTGAGGGTGAATAGTTAGTTGTTTATAGTTTTCTTTAGCGGGAGGATTTTGAAGCTGCGTGATTGTTGAGGTAGTACAAAAGATTAGGGCACGATGCAAACAAGCATTTCACTATCTGCACCACCCATTCTTTTGGTTGTCCATAGCTTTCCAAAGGGTGTTAAACTCTTGCTTGCACTTACAGAGGTTTTTCATTTTTGGTCGAGTTAGGGTTTTTCCGACAGGAAGAGCGCTTTATAGGGTCAAATGCTTTGAAGTTGGTTTCTAAAGACTA
This sequence comes from Pseudotsuga menziesii, assembly GCA_001517045.1. Taxonomy (NCBI): domain Eukaryota; kingdom Viridiplantae; phylum Streptophyta; class Pinopsida; order Pinales; family Pinaceae; genus Pseudotsuga; species Pseudotsuga menziesii. Next base: position 14,267 of record LPNX010584934.1, read on the forward strand.
GTAGTAGAAATAGTGTGATTCAAACTTTTATGTGATATCGGATTAGTTCGAATGCAGCCCGGGTTAAGATAGAGAATTTTTGTTTTTCTCTCGTGGTTGTGGACTTAGGCGGTTTTAAGAAACAACCTGCAGGATTGTTCCTTTGCTTTGTCAAATCTTTTTTCATGCATTGAATACTGTGCGTAGTTTATTTTTTCGGAATGCATATGGAGGAGGTAAAAAAATTGATATAGTTTTTGTTTATTGTTAAAACAATTGCTAATAGATCAATGAACTAAGAACATGTTGTGATTTTTCCACGGTGATTGTTGCAAAGAAAATATGTCAAAAAGACAAAAGAAAAAGGCTCCTATGGTTGAAGGTGAACCTGAGGTAGGATCATCACCAAGGTTGAGTATATATATGAAGATACCAAAGCTTCCACTGGGGTCAAACCGGACTACAAATGGGGAGAGACATACAGGATGATTGCCAATCAGAATGTACCTGATGCAGGATTCAAAGAGCTAACCATTTATGCAAACATTGAGAAATCAGCTCTCATGAAAGTAGCCACAAGACCTGAGTTGTTCCCTTGTTCAGAGGTGATAGGTTGGATTCTTCCTAGGGCATGTTGATGTATATGTAACTTCGGAATGTATTCTTCTATGTATCTTATGTATTATAACCCGATGTTTATTCCGGGATGTTTCTATTATGTATTTGAGTCATGTGGTCATGCCCCGATGTTCCGATCGGGAGGATTAATAATGTAAACAAGTCATGTCAAGTCATTAGGTAAGTCCCCACATTTTTGGGGCACTCGGGTTATTATACACTAATTAAGGTGTAGGATCGAGTAGTAATTATTAGGTTGAGCCTACGTGTGAAAAGGCAATTCAAGTGAACGGATGAATATAAATATAGAGTGAGAGTCTCTCTATTTATCACTTGTGAAACACATCATTCACTCTCTTAAGTGACGCGCACTTGTGGAGGAGGAAATATACTGGGACTAGAAGGCCACTACTGTTGGGAGATCTCTTACTGTTTTGGTGCTGATTTTATCTCTAAATAAGTTGCGAGGTTTTCTCCTTTATGGTTTCCCCGAGGAAAACTCTTTGTGTCTCTTGTCTCTTGTGATGTGCTTATGTTTTTATTGCTGTGCTTGTTATTCTCTCAGTGAAAAGATCCTAAGATCATAATGCTAGCTTAATGTGATGAAAAACTAACATGGTATCAGAGCTAACCTAAGAAGAAGACATTGTCCAGCTACAGGAACTAGGGATTCCTATTTTTTGGATCTTCATCCATATATTTTTAGCAAAAGTATGCTAAAATGACTCTCCATTGAAGGGTGCATCTTTCTATCGATGCGGAATTCAATTTCAAGCATTTTTAGTTTCGATGTGGAAATTAGGGATTTCTATAGAAGAGGAATATTTGAGTGAGACCAGCATAGGATTTTTCTCCTCATAAAAACCAAAGTTTAGAGACCCGGATCGATAAATTTGGTTGGGTTAAACTCTGGAAAAGTCAAACCCTAGTTTGACCCTGAGCTAGGAGAAACCCTAAATACTAAAACTGCTAAGTTTTGGTACAGTAGATATATTCTGAGATTGGTGAAGTATCAAAAGCTGAAAATTGTAGGGGATGAAGATAAAATCCTGATGAATCCTGTATCCAAAAATCAGACTCAGATTCGCTGTACTCCAGGAGATATGATCTATCCAAGTTAGGGTTCCAGCCTCTTCCAGAATTCATCCCTAAACAGGACATCTGGGGAGATATGGAATATCTTGAGCTACAAAGGTCCAAATGGAATTCTTGAAGATGTTATAGAAATGGAAAGGACTTTAATTTTGGTGTTCCAAATATCAAACTCAGAAGATGAACCAATGACATGTGGCATGCCGTACAACTTCGTTGTTCTGAACAATCCTGTAACAGGTCACCTTGGGAAAAGGATCATAAATCCCAAATGGTGAAACCAATTCTGATGAAACATATGGTGTTGTATCAGGGACATGTGAGGTTACCTCAGTGAAAAATTTTAGACACAGAGGATCATTAATTTTGGAGAGATCACAGAAACAGTAACAGGCATTTCTGCAGAAGAAATCAGAAATTTAGGGCTTCCTGTTTTGGGAGCTTCCCTCCACTGTTTTCAGAAAAGGAGTGCATTGGACAGCTCCATTTGAAGAGATCTATCTGTTTGTCCAATCAGATCTAAAATATTCCAAGTTTTGAAAATTAGGGTTTCTGTGACAAACCCTAGATCAGCGAACTCCGGGACAAGGACGGACACCTCAGATCGGTAAGATCTAATCCTTTGCTATTTCCATTTGAGGTTCTCATTTCAATATGATATATCACATCAACTTGGTGACAAGCTTGGGGAAGTTGACAACTTCCAAGCCTGGAAGTATCTGATCTCTCTGAAGAAACTAGATTGGACACCTACCTGAGTATAAAGGTTCCAGTTTCAGAGGGAGATGAGGTTAGAAGCCTTTCACAAGAAGAACTTGGTCAAGGCCAAAGAAGACATCATGCTCATGCTGCAGAGGATGATGAACCATCCAGAAAGAAATCCAGATATGAAAGTGAAGATTCTTCAAGCAAGGATGAATATGTTCTGATATCAGCTCTCATAGGTAACATTACTCATGGAAGTGATGATTGGCTTATAGACAGTGGGGCTTCCAAACATATGACGGGATTCAAGGAATCCTTTGTAAGACTGTCAGAACATGAATCACCTCACAAGGTGAAACTAGGAGATGACTACCAATATCCAATAACAGGTAGTGGGGAATCTTCATACAAGCTAGACTCTGGTAAGTCTCTAACAATGAAAGAAGTATTGTTTGTAGAACCTTCTCTCCATTTCAGCATTGATGCAAAAGGAATGCGGGTTGCATTCATAGGTGGTCAAGTCATCATATGGCCAAAAGGAAAGACTATCGATGATGTGGTAGTGATTGAAGAACAATAAGGAGGCTTGTACAAATTGAAGGGATATCCAGAACAAGCCTTGATCCATGACACAGTAGAGCCAAATGAGCTTTGGCATTACAGAGCACTACCTATTGCAAGCAAAGTTGTTGAAGGTCTTCCAGAATTTCAAGCTATTTGAAGGGAAGAACAAAATCAGAATATGACTTAAAGAAACCAATTGAAGAATGTGAAGATCCAGAATGCAGAGACCATGCAGTCATAAGAGTCTCTCTGTTAGAATAATCCTTCGGAATTATTGTAAATAAATAGTAAATAGGAATATGATTAGATAGGAAGCCAAACAGGCTGAGCGGAAGGTGAAACCCAACCGCCATGTGCTTTGTATAAATATAGGCATTTGCATTGGAAATGAATATTGAATCGGGAGTTATTACCAACAAGTGGTATCAGAGCAGGGTTGTCTGCCATAACTCCTGGCTGCCATTCTGCTTGCCAGTCCATTGCCAGACTGCTCCATCAGTCTGCCAGTGGAGTCGCATGCAATGTATGCGTTACTCCATCTACCTGAGTTTATTCTCTGCGTGCATGCAATACCTAACCCTAATCCTGAGTTATTCTTCTACTGCATTTTCATCCTGATGGACAGCGACCTCTTCTTTGTACTATGACCTCTTCTTTCCTCCTCGATTTCTGAGTGAGCCCTTGTTATTGAATGTTACATTGAAGACTGCATCTCGCACAATATATGTGTGCTACAAACCCTATTTTTAACATACTTTTCTCTCTGGTGCGCCTTCATACCAGAATTGCAATCGATCCTACCAAAATTCCTGTAGGTTGTAGATCATTTGTTGTGAACTTTGCTCAAAGATGAATATTGGCATACACAATGAATAGGAGAATAAGAGCTGAGGACTCTACTATGTATTGATATTCTGCTGCAATTTGTTTATAGACCGTTATTTCTATTGTATACCTATACCGAACCCTAATTTCTGGTATATTACGCATTTTGGAGACCACAGTGGGAGACAGCGTGGTATATTAAGCACAGACCCTCAAGAATCGTGGGAGGACCGGCTGGCCTTGATCGAAAGCCAATTTCAAACTTTGGAGAAGAATGCATGGAGAAGAACTACGAACTGTGTGCTGATGCTGTACATATCCTGCGTGAAGGCTGCGATTTGAGATTGTGAGTCCTATCTGAAGTTGATTGTGTGGACTGCGTTGAAGGCCTGTTGAAGGCTGCGTTGGAGGACTAAATACCTATCAGTACCTGCGTGAAAACTGAAGTATTGAAGACTGATATATTACTGCCTGCGAGAGATGTGAAGGATGTACACTGCGTGGAGAGATTGTGCAGTGGGAGACTGCCTGCGTGAAGCCTGAAGAGCCCGAGCTGTAATGCTGTGGAGAAGAAACTATGTTGTGAATCCTGAACAATGCGTTGAATCCTGAATGGTGAAGGTCGTGAATGGTGAAAGCTGTGTGCACAATTAGAGACTGCGAATCATTTTAATATATTGTGATTTTTTATATATTGTGATATATTGTGATATGTTTTGTGGGGAATGCACAAACCCTAGACTGTTTTTGTAGACTGCGCACTATTGTATCACTATTGGAGACTGCCGCCTATTTATCAAAGCGACTTGCTGTTGATAAATGAGGTAGGATTGGTGTGACTGCATTGAGCGTGGAGTCTGTCTACTGGTGGCTGCGTTGAAGAGAGTCTGGTGACTATTTTGAAGGCTGCCTTGGTTTTATTTTATTGACTGATATAAAAATTGAAGACATACTGATATATGCTGACTGATATATATGCTAAGTATATATACTGCTTGGAAACTTTTATATGTTGCTGGTGTTTTGAGCTTTGTAAACCTAGGCTGCTGAAAACCTATTGAAGGCTGAGTTGTAGGCTGCTAAAGGCTGAGTTGTATGCTGCTGAAGACTGTGTTTTATGCTGAAGAATATCATCTATTTCTAGAGACTCATATGTGAAAATGCTGAATGCTGTATAACTGACAGTGTTATATTTTGTATCTACTGATATATTTACTATAAACTTGCATTGTATTCACCTTGGCAGAGACTATAGACCTGCAAGGTTATTAATTTTTGGTTTCTGATAGTTGTAATAATGCAATCTATAGAATCTATAGTCGGTGCCACTCTCACCGGAAAAGACACCTATTCAGAATGGTGGAGGAAGATTAAATCTGCCTTCATCTACAATGACCTTTGGGACGGCATTTGTGAAGGCACCACAATAGAGACAGCAGCCGAAAAGACCATAACCACAGACCATGGACCTCCAGAATCAGAGAAAGAGAAGGCCATTTGGAGAACTAAAGACAAGAAAGCCTTAGCTGTAATCACTGCCAATGTCAGTGAAGAGGTGAGCCAGCACATATTGCCTGCATAATCATGTTTTGAAGCATTAAAAACATTAAAAGAACTGTATGATTCACACAGTGAAATGGAAGTTATTCAACTAATGTTAAAATTATTCAGTCTTGAAGTGAAAGACAATGATCCTATGTTAGTTGCCTCTGAAATCAAAGCCATCATGCACAAGAGTCAAGCCTCTGGTATGAAACCAGATCTCCCTCTTGTAGCATTTGTAAAATCTTTGTATCCTACACACTCCAACTATCTTGAGTCATTGCAAGCTAGTGACAAGTTTAAATCACTAACATTTGACACCCTGGTAGAAAAGATAGCTGACAGAGAGAAAGCCTTTGGTAAGAAGACAACCGAGCCTACTGGAGAATCGCTTTGCTTTGCTCAAAAAGCAAAGAACCATGCCAAAGACCAATCCAAAGATCATGCCAAAGGAGAAAGCAGCAAAAGAGGACGAGGAAGAAGAAACTTCAGAGGCAGAGGGGGCAGAAATAACTTCACCAAAAGATCAAATTTGCAGTGCAAGCGGTGTGGAAAGAGTGGGCACACATCAGATCAGTGTTGGGATTCTTGGGACTCCATCAAAGACAAGCACAACCAGAAGAAAGATGATAATAAACATCAAGATGCTATTAAATCCTCTGATTCTGCTCATTGTATTATTGCACATTGTAATCTTGGATTTAATGAAATGACTTCTCTTTCATCTTACAAAGATTGTTGGCTGCTTGATACTGGTGCAACATCACATATGACATTTAGAAAATACTGTTTTGAAGAACTGAATGAAACAATAGATGGCATAGTTTACTTTGCAGATAAGTCAATTATTAAACCAAAGGTAATGGGCACCATTCGACTGAAGATGCCTGGATTCCCCGATTTCTTGTTGAAGAACGTTCTCTATCTTCCAGAGTTGCAGAGAAGCCTGCTGTCCATGGTGGAAATTCTACAGCAAGGCCATTCCATCCACATATTTGATGGAATCGTTGAAATAAGAAAGTCCTCTGACAACCAAGTCATCATGACTGGATACGAAGATGGAAAGTTGTTGAAGCTCAAGGGTTCATCCGCAAGATTTCAGAACTATGCCTACCTCTCTCAGCATGGAGAAGGTAATATGTCATCTAGCTCATTGTGGCATGCAAGATTTGGTCATCTAAATTATAACAGTCTTCGCTTGTTGAAAAAGAATGGTGTATTTGGCTTGCCCACCATTCCTAAAGAGAAGGAAAAATGTGATGCATGTATATTAGGGAAACATAGTAAGCTGCCATTCCATGAATCTAATTTCAGAGCAAGTAGGAAATTAGAGTTAGTGCATTCTGATTTGGGTGGCCCAATGCCAACTCCTTCAGCAAATGGGAATAAGTATTTTATGACATTTGTTGATGACTACTCACGAATGTGCTGGATTTATTGTTTAAAGACAAAGTCAAAAGCATTTCAAACATTCAAAGACTTTCATGCATTAATTGAAAAACAAGCACAATCAAAAATTGGCACACTTCGTACTGATAATGGAAAAGAATACACTTCAAATGCTTTTGAAGCTTATCTTCGCCAACATGGAATTGCACATCAGACTACCGTTCCCTACAATCCTCAACAAAACGGTGTAGCAGAGAGAATGAATAGAACCATAATAAATATGGTTCGCTCAATGATGTTTTTCAAGAATGTAAAGTTAATGTTTTGGGCTGATGCAGTAAAATGTGCAGCATATTTGAGAAATAGAAGTCCCTCAAATGCTCTTGAGGACAAGACTCCACATGAAATGTGGTTTGG
>LPNX010584934.1:22190-103109 GCA_001517045.1 Pseudotsuga menziesii
AATATTGGAGAACTACTAAACAAACTTTGCATGACAGATTGCAATCCTATATCTACTCCAATGGAACAAAAAATGAAGCTCACATCAAGCGAAGGAAAAGAATTTGAAGATGCGACCAAGTATCGACAACTTGTAGGAAGTATTATCTACCTTACAACAACTAGACCAGATATTTCTTATGTTGTTGGCATACTCTCAAGGTTCATGCATAAACCTTGTGAAGGACACTGGTCAGCTGCAAAAAGGGTTCTAAGATACTTGAAAGGGACTCAAGACGTTGGACTCAAGTACTCTAAAGTGGATGACTTCAAACTTATTGGGTACTCAGACTCAGATTTTGATGACGATAAGGAGACAGGAGTATCAACTTCTGGATACACTATGACTCTTGGATCAGCAGCTGTTTCATGGAGATCACGCAGACAGTCAGTTCCAGCAGATTCAACAACAGAAGCAGAATATGTGGCTGCAGCTGAAGCAACGAAAGAAGTAGTATGGCTCAGGAAGATACTTGAATATTTGCAAGAAAAACAAGAGAACTCCACTCCATTGTTGGTTGACAATACTTCTGCAATCAAGCTGGCTAAGAATCCTAGATTCCATGATCGAACCAAATACATCAACACAAAGTATCATTTGATTCGACATCATGTAGAGGCCAAGACAGTCCATCTTCGACATTGTTCCACAAATGATCAAGTCGCAGACATCTTCACCAAAGCGCTTAGACGAGAAAAGTTTGAAAGATTCAGAAACATGCTCGGACTTACGAACACCCCTTCGGATTAAGAGGGGGATTGTTAGAATAATCGTTCGGGATTATTGTAAATAAATAGTAAATAGGAATATGATTAGATAGGAATCCAAACAGGCTGAGCAGAAGGTGAAACCCAACCGCCATGTGCTTTGTATAAATATAGGCATTTGCATTGGAAATGAATATTGAATCGGGAGTTATTACCAACACTCTCAAATCAAAGAACAACTTGAAGCGGTAAAAGAAAAAGTGAAGAATGCAAAAGTGGTGATGGCCACTTTGAATGGCCTCCCAGGATCGTGGAATTCATTCATGTGAGGAATGTGTGCTAGAAGGAAGTGATTACTTTCAATAGACTCTAGAAAGAGAACTCACAAGAAGAAGAAGCTCAAGAAGAGAAGGTGGGAGCAACTGAAGATCAAGCTCTTTCCATCCAAAGAATATCCCTCAAGCAATGAGGAATATGAAGAACTTCTTATCCACCTTAGCTTTTGGATAAGAAACGATGCTATTATGAATGAAGAAGACGATGAAGCTGAAGGCTCAAGAAGGAGTCTACTCTCGAAACGAATAAAGATAAGTATTCAATTGTCATTTCATTATATTATTTTGTTTATATTCAGTTATTGTATTATGCATGATAGGATGTTTGCATTAATGACAGAATACTACTAATATGCACGTGATGGGTAAGTAGCTCATGGGGCTATACAAATTCTCCATTGCTACTTATCTAGAATGAAACCTCTTTGCTGACATATTGGATTAGTGCACAATCTCAATGTTGTCCTGGTAGAGATGGAAGGATCTAGAAAGTTTCAATGAGATATGGATGAATGTTGTATTGGCTAAAGTAGTTGCATGATCATATATTTATGCATAAGTGTTTGCCAATATAAATATTCCTTATGAAATGTTTCTAACCATACAATTGCATTTGACTTGTAGGAAAGATCGCATACATAATCGCCTACAAGCAAAGAAGAATGAAGACTTGTTCCGAAGAACAAGTGACGATAGTTCAAAGACAAAGAATAATATGACGAGTGCAGTGACATCATTGATGCAGAACCTTCCAGCCAAGAAGAAGAAAGGGAAGATCAGTTCAAGAAGAATGATGTCTGGGCGTAGTATCGAGACCTGAAGAGAAGTTCACAGTTCCATCATGCAGTAGATGGAAACATCGTGGGATACAAAGCAATATTCGTAGCATGAGGCTTCTCATGAAGAGAAGGCATAGTCTACAAAGAAACATTTACAGCTAATAGAAGTGAAGTCACATGACATGCATAATCATGTGTGAAAATGAAAGAAGGCCTTGTACGAGTTCAGAAGACACCCATGGGATAACACATACATGATGAGCTTGATGAATATCTTAACCTTTGCTACAAGGTTGATAGAGGATGACAAGCTCACAGATGGGTGCAAGATGAACTTTTGAATAAGTTCAAGATAGAAGATCTTAGTATCCAGTGATCCTAGATGGATACTACTTGTCACTCCAGTACAGAATGTTTCAATACATAGAGTACGGAAGACAGAGGGAATATGATGCTCCACTTCAGAGGGAGTGATTGCAGAAGATCCTGAGGTTTGACATGGTACGACAGGATGGGCAGATTACTGATGATTCTAGGCTTTACTGAGAGTAAAGCGGATTCCAACCTTTGAACCAAGGTTGAAGGTGGAAGACCAGTGATGCTCTTGTTATGTGTCGATGCACTACTGTTCTAGGTATGGAGGTGTGGCAGAGTACAGATGGGATCTTCCTTGGACAAGGGAAGTATGCAGTAGAGATCTTGAAGAGGTTCGGGATGATGGACTGCAAGGCGATGGCCACACCTATGGCATCGAACCTGAAGCTATTGAGTGATGCTTCGTCAGAGTCGGTTGATGCTACGATGTATTGTCAAATGATTGGGTCATTGATGTACCTGACGAACACGAGACCAGACATTTGCTTTGCTATGAACACCTTGATCTAGTACTTGATAGATCCGAGGAGTGTTCACTTGACAACTGCAAAGCATGTTCTGAGGTACCTAAAGGGTACAATTAATTATGGGCTCAAGTACGATGTGAATCCGAAGATTAACCTGGAAGGTTATGTTGATTCAGATTGGGCAGGCAGTGCCATCAACAGGAAGAGTACTTCGGAATGTTGCTTCATTATGGGATCAGGTGTGATCTCTTGGTTTAGCAGGAAGCAATCCTGTGTGGCACTGAGTACGGCTGAAGCAGAGTATGTCGCAGCTTGTTCAGCTAGTTGTGAGGCAGTATGGCTGCAGAAGCTACTGACTGATATATTTGATCTCCAGTTAGATGCTACTTGTATACATTGTGACAACCAGAGTTGCGTGAAGTTGTCAGAGAATCCAGTGTTTCATGACAAGTCGAAGCATATCGAGATCAAGTATCACTATATCAGGGATATGGTGTAGAGAGGAGCAGTGAAGCTCCTGTATGTTGCGACGGAGGAACAGATAGATGATGTATTGACGAAGCCATTGGCTAGGCTAAAGTTCGAGTACTTCAGAGAGAGACTTGGTGTTCTCCAGATCGAGGCTTCCTCCCAGAGAAAGTGATGAGACACATAGCCATTCTGACATGGTGAGAGGATTGGTTCCTTCCATGGTCAGATGTAAGGGCTGAGCCATTCTGTCATGGTGAGAGGATTGGTTCCTTCCATGTCAAATATGAGTGCTAAGATCCATAGCCATTCTGACGAGTAGGTCAGATATAAGGGCTGAGCCATTCTGACATGGTGGTAGCGTTGCTCCCTTCCATGTCAGATATGAGTGCTGGCCATTCTGTCAAGCAGGACAGATGTAAGAGCAATTTCCATTCTAGGAATGGAGGCACCTGGTCAGTTACCAGGAACACTCAGTGTAAGAATTGAGTAGCCATTCTGATGTGATAGAGGGATGTGTTCCCACTTGATCAGATGTAAGGGCTGAACCATTCTGTTCATGGCTAAAATATTAAGTTCCTTCCATGTCAGATGTGAGTGTTGGCCATTCCGACGAGCAGGTCGGATGTAAGGGCAACTGCCATTCTCTAGGAGAATGGAGGCGCCTAGTCAGTTACCAGGTAGCTCAGTCGAGGAGGACTGGGGGCCATTCTGATATGATTGTTGGGATGCGTTCCCCTCATGATCAGATATGAGTGCATGCCCTTCCATCATTGTGAGCAGGATGTGTTCCCACCTGGATGGATGTAAGTGCTGAGCCTTGTCACGGATGATAGTAGGTGTGTCCTATCATGCTGGTGACTGTAAGTGCTGTGCCATTTCACAGATGATAGTAGGTGTGTCCTATCATGCTGGTGACTGTAAGTGCGGTGCCTTTTCACAGATGGTAGTAGGTGTGTCCTACCATGCTAGTGGATGTGAGCGCTGTGCCTTTCCACAGATGATAGGAGGTGTGTCCTATCATGCTGGTGACTGTAAGTGCGGTGCCTTTTCACAGATGGTAGTAGGTGTGTCCTATCATGCTGGTGGTTGTAAGTGTTGAGCCATTTCACAGATGATAGTAGGTGTGTCCTATCATGCTGGTGAATGTGAGTGCTGGGCCTTTCTGATGGGATTCTAGTTTACTACATGATCAGATGTGAGTGCTGAGCGTGCCTTTCTGACGAGCAGGTCAGATGTAAGTGCTGGGCAAAGACCTACATGAGGGTAGGCCTACAACCAACATGAAAAAGGGCTGGCTCTGTAGAACTTCCTATGACGAGAAGAATCATGAGATAGCACCAGTGTTGATCCAGATCGATTGATGATCCAGATCCAGTCCAGTGATGTTGATCCAGATCAAGAGATGATCCAGATCCAGTGATGATGTTCTATGATGATCCAGATCGAGAGATGATCCAGATCCAGTGATGATGTTCTATGATGATCCAGATCGAGAGATTATCAAGATCCAGTGAAGATGAATTGAAGACGAAGATGACTTGAAGATGAGAAGATCCAGCTAATACAGAGAAGAAGACCAGTGCTGAAAATTGTGTCAAAAGAATACCTTCCTAGTTAAGAGGGAGTGTTGATGTATATGTAACTTCGGAATGTATTCTTCTATGTATCTTATGTATTGTAACCCGATGTTTATTTCGGGATGTTTCTATTATGTATTTGAGTCATGTGGTCATGCCCCGATGTTCCGATCGGGAGGATTAATAATGTAAACAAGTCATGTCAAGTCATTAGGTAAGTCCCCACAGTTTTGGGGCACTCGGGTTATTATACACTAATTAAGGTGTAGGCTCGAGTAGTAATTATTAGATTGAGCCTATGTGTGAAAAGGAAATTCAAGTGAACGGATGAATATAAATAGAGAGTGAGAGTCTCTCTATTTATCACTTGTGAAACACGTCATTCACTCTCTTAAGTGAGGTGCACTGGTGGAGGAGGAAATATACTGGGACTAGAAGGCCACTACTGTTGGGAGATCTCTTACTATTTTGGTGTTGATTTTATCTCTAAGGAAGTTGCGGGGTTTTCTCCTTTATGATTTCCACGAGGAAAACTCTTTGTGTCTCTTGTCTCTTGTGATGTGCTTATGTTTTTATTGTTGTGCTTGTTATTCTCTCAGTGAAAAGATCCTAAGATCATAATGCTAGCTTAATGTGATGAAAAACTAACAGGGCGGATGTAACTACAATGATTCTAGAAAATAATGCTAAGCAAGGCTATGCTACATATAGCCCTGCATATGTCTCTATGGCATATCATCTGCCTTCTACCCAGATTTACTTGAAAGAAAGCTGGTTGAAAGAGACAGCTATGGATCTGGTAGATACAGTTAAAAGAATGATGATACCGAGGAAAAACTTCCGGACTAGACCTTCCATAGAGTATGATACCTCTACTCTTCGTACTCCCTATAGATTCATTGCACTGATGCTAAATAGGACTTTTGGTAGAGCTCACGGGAAGAGCTTCAAAATAGGATGTATACCAATTATCTTCTATGTGGCTACTCAAGGAACCATTTTTAATTGGTCAAACATAATTTCAAATAGCTTCTCATCATGCATATCCATAGCCTTGGGAGGGGTGTCACAAAAGAAATCAGAGTTCTACATGAGCTCTATCCTAATTGACTGTATACTATGTACTCAGTCTTTTCCAGCCTTGAGATGTAACTGGGAGAGGGACAGGACCCCAGTGTACACAGCATATAGATTTTTATGGGCCCATAAATATTATAGCTATTACGGGGAAATCTATGAACACTTCATCATGCCCTTGTATACCCTAATTTTCTTGACTGAATGCAATTGCATGTCTAAAGAAGCATTCAAAGTTATCGAGGAGTATGAAGATTACTATTTGACCGAGGAAGGGTTGTATATAAGAATGAATGGTGGTTCCAGAGCCCCTTCTCTACTCCCTAAGTATGCCACTGACTATATACTACACAAAGAGGCAGTTAGGCAGGTGTATATTGAGGGTGTGGGAAATTTCTTGTTTGAACATAAAAAGGCAGCATATCCTGTAGTGCTTGTTACGGAGAGAAATTCCTATGGCTTGGGGTACCAAAACAGACAGATTGACTCCAGAAATCAATCCTTTCCAATATGCAATAGAAATTAAATGTCTAACACTAAAGGATCAGACATCGTACCTTATTCCGGACGGTTGAAGTAGATCCCCGTTGAGCTTTCCAGCTTCAGCTTGATATGATAGATTACTTCCTCAACAGCAAGTAAACAATACAAGCATTCTATATATCATGGTGTTAGATCTATTCTAGCATATATAATCAATAATGTATAAGAATTTGACATAATCCCATGGATAAAATATTCATTCAAACACACATTATTGGATAGGAAAAGATATTTCTATTAATATAAATCAGAGATTACAAGATACAACCTCTGACGGCACGTCTGCGAACCGGATAAACTGAATCCCCCACTTGGGCCTCCACCACTTCAATCCTCCATCTCTCGATAGCAAGCTCACAAACAAAAGGCAAGCTTGGGAAGAACACACTAGTGCTCCAAGGGACAAAGGGATGTAGACTCAAGCATAAGTTCCAGCAACAATGGACTATAGTTTCTTTGCTCTCAATTCTCTCATATGCCTTCAATGTACCATAGAGTTCCTTATATAGTTTTTCAAAGGGGTAATGAAAGGTCGAATCCGAGTGATCTCAAGGCATAGGGAAGACCAGGAGTCAAGTGAGTCGGATCCATGTCAAGGAAAACTCCAAAAGGATTTGGATTTTGTACACATCCCAATGTACGCGGTTTTAGTGGTCAAACCCACATATATACGCGCTTATAGGTTTAAAAATCACTTGTATCATTTTTCACATGTTTTTAGGGATGATCAAGGAAACATCAAAGGACAAAAAATGGTCCATGGGGTCTAAGGAGTCTGCAGTGGGACAGGGGAAGGCCATACAAAGTGTGAGTCACCTGGAGTGGTGAAATCAGCTATAACAGTGCCTTTCTTCCTTGCCAGCTACAAGTTTTCAAGAGTAAAACAGGCTACAGAATTTGTTCAGGAGCTGGAGCATTTCCATTTTGGCGAAATGAATTTTCACAGGAATGACTCCCGAAATAAAGTAGCATATTACTGCAAGGAAGCAGGAATTAATTTTGAATATATTGATTTTTGGGATAAGGACGAGGCAACATTCAGAAGTGCAAAGAACATAAATGCCCTTAAAAAGAGGTTTAAACAGAAAATAACCACTATGGGTGGAAAGGGAAAAACTTCAGAGAAGACTAAGACATTAGAAGAAGAAGAGGCCAAAAAGAGAGAAGAAGATGCTAGAAGGCTAGCACATGAAGTAGAGAGCTGGCTGAAGAATGAAGAAGAAGAAAAAAAGCGAGCTGCAAAGGAAGCAGCAAGGAAGGAGAAGGAGGAGAGAAAGAGAAACGAAGAAGTGGAAATCAAGAAAAAATAGGAAGAAAGTGAAATTTTGAGATGAACAAGATCTCAAAAGGACCAACAGACTACTGAACAGGTAGATACACAGGGAGGAAAAAATCACAAAGATCAAGGACATGGACAATCTAATCCTGATCCCTCAGAGCCTGCTGCATCTTCTGGAAGTACACTGGGACAAACTTCATGTTTTGGAATAAATTTGATCCCTTTCATGCCTATAGAAGAGGAGGAGGTTCCTGACTTTAGCACTATTTTCTATGATAAGGAGAAGAAAAGGATTGTAAAAAGAACTAAGAAAAAGGTTGAAACTAGAGGACAGTCGATAAAGATGATAACAGATAAAACTTTGGTGCATGGAACAAATGCAGATCCAAGACTGATATCAAGAGGTGGGGTGGCATTAACCCAAGCAACTGAAGATAACGTAGACAGGCTTATGACGGACCTCGAGCAGTCAAGAAAGAATGCAGCACAATTAAAAGAAACGTTGAAGAAGGAGAGGGATGAGGGTCGGAAGCTAAAAAGGAAATATGAAGACATGATGAATAAAGTTAAGACTTCAAGAACAGAATTCCAGAATCTACAAGAAAATAAGGAATCTTTAGAGATTTCTGTAGAGAAAACGGAAAAGAATGCTCATGATAGCTTAGCTGAGTTACAAAAGATACAGCTAGAGCATCAAATGTTGAAAACTGAGAGAGATTATTTTTAGGTATCCTATGAAAATCTAAGTGCAGAGAATGACCGGTTTCAAAGCAAGGTTGCTGAGTTAGAAATAGAGAAGGCTGCCACAGAGGAAAGAGAGAAGCAATATCAAATGTAGGTGGCAGCCTTAGAAGAACAAAATACTTCATTGACAGCATCACTGAAAGATGCAATGGAACAAAAGACAAATTTCCAGCCTTTGAAAGAACATGTTCTAACTCAAAGAAGGAAGATCCACCAATTACAAATATGCATTGAGGAAGAAAGGTGTAAAATTTTACAAATAGACACCAGATTAGAATAAATTTTGGACACTACTTCATATTTTTTGGACAGATCTCAAGATATTTTGGAGATTGTAACAGGAAGAATGGTTTGGACCGAAACAAATATCGAATCTCCTACGGAGTTACCAGTTAAGGATCAGCAGAGTTTAAAACAGGAGTATGTTTTATTGGAATTTGCAATGAATGTGGTGGAAGAATTCAAGAAAACTGTAAAGAAAACAAAGGGGGCATGTGTCGAATACTGCAGGAGAGTGCTTGCTACATACAATAGATGCTAGATTTCTGCAGAGAAAATATTGGACGCGATACCAGAACATGAATTGTTTATAGAACATCTATAGAATAGATATCAGGAAGACAAGCAAGAGATCCAACAGGTCAAGGATCTAGATGAACGAATTTTAAAGAATGCAGTGGCACATGCAGTTGTAAGTATACATCTACTAGAAGATCAGCTGTGCCTGAGTCCTGCAAGGATAGAAGGGGTAAAGAACCAGGTTGCTAAATATGATATAAATATCCATTTTCTTGAACCTTCCAGATTTGAAGGCATAGCAGCATAGGCCCAGGCATGGAAGAAGTTCATCAACGACCAAGCTGGCCCCTCTTCATAAAGTGTTCTAAAAAAAAATTGCAATATATTGTATTAATTATGTGCAAATGCTACGAGACAAAATTTTGGAAATGAAAGGTTGGGGAAGCTCAAAAGTCATTGAGGGGAAGCCCAAGGGTTTTGTTTTTGTATAAATATAGGAGATTTTAGATGTAGAAAGGACTTCTTTCCAGACCATTTTTTAGAGTGTATTGTAAGAAGAACTATTTCCTTTTACAATAAAGAGTTACATGTTTCTGCTGGAGAAAGTTTTGTGGAATGTTTCAAATGTTTTGCTATGGACCAGTTGAATGTGAACTATTTTGTTTTCAGCTTATTTCCATTGACTGTGACATCGTTCTAACTCATTGAATTTATTTTCATGTTATGAATGTACTCTGGTTTATTCTATGAAATTTCCACTTTGAGTAATTAAGGTTGTAATTAAAAATAGGCTATCTTGTTGTTTATATTTCTATTGATGTTCATGTGTTCTGAAACATTTAACAGCTATCTATGATCTTTCCTAATACATGCACTGAAATACATTACTCACTATTAATGATAGTTTTGTTCCCTAGGGATAGGTTAATAAGTCTTAGTTAGTTTCTTGTTGTTTGTGATTTAGATGCGAGAGAGGTAAGACGAGAGGTAAGAACCTATGCATCACATTGTGACCCTCCTCGTTATCTCTATCATCTGCATTTTTTAGTTAGGCACTTGCACATCATACCTTAAACATAAAAACTAAAAATATACACAGTGGACTAGGCTGTGACCGGTAAACATTTTAATTTGTTACTTGACCTATGGTAGCCGAACCGCAAACCGGACGGATTCCCCATACCAAATAGTAACGGGATAGTTGGGAACGTTTACTAGGGAGAATCCCTAACTGTTGTTACCTGCAATTTTCTGGGCATCAACAGTTTTTGGCCCTAGAAGTAGGGCCACCAGTGCATGGTTGGCCGAGGAAGCTCGCTTCCTCGAAATCACTCCACCGGTGATAGTTCTGAAAGTAGTTTGCTTCACAAACCCACTCCTGAAGATAAAGAGAAAGGGTATCTGTATCCTCTTGATAACAAAGTGGTCAATGATTTAAGAAGAATTACTAGGGAATATGCAAAAAATATTGGAGGATTACCTATCATTTCTGTCCTACCTAGAAGAGAGTATCAAAAGAAAGATCGCCCTCAATTAGAAGACTCAGTGTTGGTAGAATATCTTGAAGAACTGGTAGAAGCGGTCTTACAACAAGTTGACCAACCTTTGAATCAATTGGATCCAGGTTCACCTTACTATTCACCTTTCCATACCCCTGTTCAGTCACAACCTCATTCTCCACTCAGAATTATGGCTAATGTAAATGCAAACCAACCACCTCCAAAACCTGCTTGGAGGGCTAGGTCGCCTTTAAATTTGACACCTCCCTTGCATGATTTGCCTCAAGCTTTCGACAAGATGTTACCTAAGTTTGAACCAAGTGAAGGAATTTTGGTAGATGATCATTTACCTAGTTTTTACTTGGCTGTAGAAGGACTACGAGCTGGAGAGCATGAAGATGTGGTGTGTAGATTGTTTCCCCATACCCTGAAAGGAAAAGCAGCCTCATGGTATTTTTCCCTTCCTACAAATTCAATCATGAATTGGAACACATTTGAGGGAATGTTTAGAATTAAATATGCAGTCCAGAAAACTCATGCAACTTTAATGAAAGGGTTATGTGCTCTAAAGAAAGAAAGGAAATAAAGAGTGCATAATTTCACTCAAATATTTGTTGCTTACCTAAACAATTTTACTGTAGCTGATAAGCCATCTGAAAATGCTCTAATAGAATATTATACCTCAGCCCTTGGGCCTGGTCTAGCCATGTTTTCCAAGAGATCAGTGAAACCCACATTAGCAGAAACCTACGAAGAAGCTGAGAAGGTGGAGCCTGAGATGGATAGTATAGAAAATTACCCTGTGAAGTCGGAAGAAAAGACTTTTGGAAACAAGAAACCGTTATTACTGACTAAACCCAAAGAAGAGAGGTCACAGGATTTCGAAGGAATGGTGAAGATGATGCAAAAGTTATCCAACAGAGTGATAGATTTAGAGAAGGAAAAGGAGGCTCATAAATCATATAATCCTTATTATAAAAAAATGGAAGACAACAGTAAACCTAAACCTCCTCCACACAGTTCTGTAGCAATGAATTTAACTGATGTAGGCATGGATAATTTGTGTACCTTTCATCAACAGCCTCATTCTAAGAAGAACTGCCCACAATGGATTAATTCTATGATGTTAGTAATGAATCAATTATTGGATTCCAAACTGACAAAAACTAGTAAGGAGGAAGAAAAAGATAATCAATCTACAGAAAAACAAGAGGAATATACTTTATTTTTATGGGGCTGTGTCTCTATGTTTGATACAGAAGAGGAAGATTTTCTAAAACAAGAGGAAACACTAGAAACCAATGTGACAACAAGAAGTCAGAGTTTGTTAAAAGAAGATAAGTCAATACTTCCTAAGATTAAGAAACTTCAATAAAACATAAAGAAGATACAGAAGAACACTGCAACTGTCAAAATACCTGAATTTACCAGTTCAAGTCAAGATCCGAAGAAAATTAACACACCTCTTAAGCCTATTGAAGATAAAATTGATAATGTGAAGAAGAATCTCAAAGAACCTGAGATGGGGTATGATATTGTGGAAGACATTAAAAAAGCTAAAGCAAATATCTCATTGTTTGAAATGTGTAATTTACCTCAACAAAAAGAGAAAATTTTAAAAGCACTTGAGGTACCAGAAGAAGAGCCTCCCACTGACAACCAACCGAAAGAAGAAATTGGTGAGGCAAGTGTGGGAGGGAAGTCTAAGTATAAAACCACAGCATTTCTCCTAACTTTTGAGATTTTCAACTATAATGTGCACAACTGTTTAGTGGAATCAGGAGCATCAATAAATTTTATGCCACTTTCAGTCTGCAAGAAGATCAATGGACAACCTAAACCATCTATTTGTCAAGTTCTTCAATTAGACGGGACAGCTATAAAAGTGATAGGAGAAATGGAGGATGTTCTGATTCGCTTATCGGCGGATGAAAGGGTATGTCAGTACATTGACATTGTAGTAGCAGACATACCAAATGATTATGGTATGGTTTTGAGTCGAGACTGGTCAGCAAGGCTGGATGGATACTTTGCATCTGATTGGTCACATCGGTGGTTGCCTCATAAGGGAATTCCAAACCAGATAAAAGTATTAAGAGAGCCTCAAATGAAATACAATGTTACTCAATTAGAGGGAAAAAATGAACCAGTAAACTCTATGTTGGGAAATTATTTCATTGAATTAGAACCGGGAAATTACCAAGCTGAAGAAGCCAACAGTATACCTGATACCCAGCCCGATCTCCTTTGATTTTCACGGGCTGATGAGATTGACTGTAATATTGTAGATCTAGTTTCAGATGTAGTATGTAATTCAAATTCAGTAGAGGTAGATAGTTTTTGGACTCTTTATTTTGATGGTTCTAAAACATTGGAAGGATCAGGGGATGGATGTGTCCTGATTGATACAAGAAAAAATAAACATATTATTTCTTGTAGATTAGAATTCAAATGCACAAATAACACAGCCGAGTACAAAGCACTAGTTCAGGGACTTAAAAAAGAAATAGAACTGAAAGTAAAAAATCTGAAAGTATATGGAGATTCTGAAATTGCTGTTAAGAAAATTCAAAATAAGATACACTGTATTTCACCACATTTGAAAGCTTAGCAAAATGAAGTTTGGGAATTTCTCATAAATTTGCATACATTCAATATTGTGTCTATTCCTAAATTAAATAATGCAATAGTTGATTTGCTAGCTACCTCAACTGCATGGCTAGTACCTTCAAATAATAGATGCTCTATTGAATTACTTTTCAAGCCTTTTGTTCTAGATATGATCACAAATCTACGGGTTTTTGACGATGATCAGCAAATTTTGGAGTGTTTGATGAATGATGAGATTTTCAAAGGAGCAATAATAGATGATGAAGAACATCAAGCAGAATTAAAATTCAGGAATTTTATTCCTAAAGGAGTCGGGACCTTGGAACGAATGTTTGATTTAGATAACAAATTAAGAAATCCAGTGAATGTCAAGACTCATAGCTCGTCCTTACAATTCGAGTATAAATTTGGGGACTGAAGTTGAACCCAAATATGTAAATTTAGGGAAGTTTTGTTCTCTGGGCGAAAGAAGTAAGTTCATCAGTATTTTCAAACAGTACAAAGATGTGTTTTCTTGGACATATGAAGAGCTTAAAACTTATGACACAAAGATCATACAACATGTCATCCCAATTAAATCTGAAATCAAGCCTTACCAACAGCCTTTGAGGAAGATGCATCCTAAGTTGGAGCCTTTAATTCAAAGTGAAGTAAAAAAAAATTGTTGGATGCTAAATCATATTCAAAGTTAGACATTCGAAATGGGTTTCTAATTTGGTGCCAATAAGGAAAAAGTCAGGAGAAATCAGGCTCTGTGTAGATTTCAGAAACCTTAATCGGGAGTCAGATAAAGATAACTATCCGGTCCCACCCATGGAACAAATATTACATATGGTTTCAGGTTCTGAATTGTTTTCATTATTAGATGGATTCTCTGGTTATAATCAAGTATTAGTAGATGAAGAGGGCAGGCTTAAAACCACATTCAGAACCAAGTGGGGAACTTTTGCGTATAGGAGAATTCCCTTTGGACTTATTAATGTTGGAGCTACTTTCCAGAGGGCCATGGATATAGCTTTCCATGGTCTGATTGGTCGTATTGTTGTGGTTTATCTAGATGATGTCATAATATTTTTGAAAAAGAGAGAGGAACATGCATTTTATCTCAACCAAATTTTTGAGCTTTGTCGGAAATATGGTATTTCACTAAATCCTAAGAAATGCGTGTTTGCAGTCACGGAAGGAAAGCTACTGGGTCATGTTGTTTCTAAGAAAGGGATCTCCATAGACACAGAAAGGATTAAAGCCATAGAACAGATCCCTTTACCCCATAATAAAAATGGCATGCAATCATTTATGGGGACAATAAATTTTGTGCAAAGGTTTGTACCAGATTCTGCTCAAATTGTCAAACCTTTGCAGCAAATGGTTAAATAGAGTGTACAATTCAAATGGTCTGATGTGGAGAAGAATGCATTCAGTAAGATAAAAACATATGTTTCTCATGCACCATCACTCAAAAGTCCAAATTTCGAAAAGGATTTTATTCTGTACGCTTTTGAGTCCGATGATTCATTGGCAGTTGTGCTTACACAGAAGGAAGATGGGGGAGATGAGTACCCCATATAATTTATGAGCACTGGTCTGCAGGGAGCTAAATTGAATTATCCAGCAATTGAAAAACAAGCCTATGCAGTTTTTAAAGTGGTAAAACAATTCAGACCATATATACTTAAGAATCACACCAAAGTATAGTTCCACACCCAGCTATGCGATCTCTTTTTGTACAAAAGGAATTAGGAGAAAGAAGAGGAAACTGGGTGACTGCCTTACAAGAATATGATCTTGAGTTCAAACCAGCATCCATAGTAAAAGGACAAGGATTGTGTAAACTAATGACTGAAGGTAAAAACAATGAAGAAAACAGTTGGGATAATGAAACTGAGTTACATATGGTGGATGTATGTCCTTTGTTTACAGCTCCAGATTCCTGGTACCAGGACCTAGTCCATTACCTTCAAGAAGGATATTTGTCGAAGCATTGGAGTTCCAAACAATGAAGAGATTTACATCTGAAATCAACTTCATATCAGATAATTGATGGAGTATTGTTCAAAAATAACTACGATGGAGTTTTTCTCAGGTGCTTAGAACAGGAAGATGCAAAGAAGGTCATAACAGAATTGCATGATGGGCCTACTGGAGGTCATTTTTATGGAGATACAACAGCACATAAGATTCTTAGAGCTGGATATTACTGGCCTACACTGTTTAAGGATGCTCATGCTTGTCAAATAGGTGGTGGAAGACAAGCTAAATCTACAGGGCCTTTAAAACCATTAATGATATCATAACCATTCGAACAATGGGGAATCAATATTATTGGAGAAATAAACCCAAATTATTCCTTGCAGCACAAGTATGTTTTCACAGCAACTGATTACTTCAACAGATGGGTCGAGGCTATTCCATTACGAAAAGTAAATGAAGATGCAGTCATGGATTTCTTACAGAATCACATTATGACCAGGTTTGGGGTTCCAATTTCCCTTGTTTTTGTTAATGCTACTTACTTTTCTTGTATTAGATTAACTGTATTTGCTAATGAAAGAGGAATCAAGTTGCATTATTCCGCAAACTATTACCCACAAGGAAATGGTTTGGTTGAATCCACAAACAAAATTCTGATTAGGATTCTAAAGAAAAAAGTAATAGAAAATCAGAGAAGTTGGCATTTAGCGTTACCTAATGCTCTTTGGGCTGATAGAGTCACACCCAAGAATTCCTTAGGTGTGTCACCATACACTCTTGTTTATGGAAAAGAAGTTATTCTTCCTCCCAACATTCTGTTACCGTCTTCCATAATAGCTCAGGAATCTAGAGGTACTGATAATGAAATCCTACATATCAGAATCTATAATCTTTTGAAGTCAGAAGAGTCTACGTCCAAAGCCAAAGAAAGATTTAAGCATCAACAGGAAATAGTGAAACGTTGGTTTGATAAGCATAAAGCTGGGAACAAAGAATTCGAAGTAGGAGATCTGGTTCTTAAGTGGGATCATCCGCACGATGAAAAGGGAAAGCACATAAAGTTTCAACAGTTATGGGTAGTCCCTTTTCAAATTGCAGCCAAGCTTGGCCCCTCAACTTACAAGTTGCAAGACTTACAGAGGTGGGAAGAGAACTTACTAGTAAATGGTTTAGTTCTCAAACCTTATTTTTCTTGATCTTTTATTTTGTTGTTTTATACATAAATAATCTGTTGGTTTGTTTTATTTTTGAGGATTTTTGTTTTGTTTTAGTTAGGTTTTGATTGATTGTAATGTTTAATAAAGAAGCATGACCTTTGGTTGCATGGAGTTCATCAGAATTCTGGATTAACTAAAATCTTTGATTACAATACTGAGTACTATTAATTTATTTAATTTTTGAAAGAACTTCTTCAAGTTTAGTAGTTTTCCTAAATGGTTATGAACACATTGAAGTCCTACTTAATCCTTGTAAAATAACCCAGGATCAAAAGGTCCAGAATACTATTTCGAGGCTCCATTCCTCTCACATTAAAAAATGTCTTAGGGAGTGACAGCAAAATATCCATGGAAAGGAAGCAAGGTAAACAGTATATTACATTTAAATTATTCCATGCCAGAAATTAAAATCCAGAAGGAAAATAAGAGTCAAAATCTCCTCAGAAAAGCAATATGTATCAAAGCAAAGTACTGAACCATATTAGTACAAGATTGCCAAAGTTCTTCTTCGTCCGTGAGCTAAAAAATAAATATATCTCTCACACAAAAGGACACTATGGATAGAGGAACCTGAATTAAAAATTTCAGAAAGAAGGCATGCAGGGGGAATCAAAAGAGGACAAAAGTCCAAAAGCACCAAAAGTGCAAAATGGCATGGGAATGAGGAACAAACAAATATATCTTTTTACCATATGCTACAATCCTGTGGTGTCTAAGCTGGAAACTACTCAAAGATAGAGGTTAAAAAATAAAAATCATATTCCTGGCCTCCAAAGAGTTATCTGGACTTTGAAATCTTGGTTCCCATCTTCCCTAAATTGGACTATCATCAATGATTAAAGCGCATATATCTGCCATTTGGGAAATCCATATATCTTGAAGAATTCAGCATGTTGGTATTGTCAAAACAGTCTATTGATCAAAGAAGAAATTATTCAAAGATCTGTGTTCACCAGGTAGTCACCAATTGTTGCAGCTGCAACAATTTAACCCCAAAATTATTAAATTTTAGGGACCTCCTTTTGATTTGCTTCTATTAGATCTAGCCTAGGATTTTTTGGTTTCACTAAATCTGCCCTGGAAGTTCATTTTTTTTGCTTAAAACTTGGTCCTTTTCATCGGAAGATTAGTTGGCTATCCTTTCGATATCGGAAGCATAGTCAACTGTCATTCCACCATTGCAGAATTTGAATGATCTAGTCTATCGAAAGTACTGTCGTCTTCCTCGCCGATACGTTGAAACCGTGGATTCTTTTGTCTTATTTTTGTTTTATTTTCAAGCTTAACATTTTGATTGCCGATGACTTTTTATCACTATCGGAATGGTCTACGACAATGAACCGAAGTACTAGTCCTTTATGCTGCTGACATTGCAGGAGGCAGAGGATGAACGTTCTAAAGGTTAGTTGTTTCCTCGTCGATGCCTTAGAACTTAGATGTTCCAAGCTCCGATACCTTTTAAAAAATGTAAAGTCACGATGATAGTGCTTGGCACTGCCGACATTGCAGAAGATGTTCAGTCTTGAGGTTTTGCACTTAGTGCTTAGAGATTCCGATGACCGATGTTTTTAAAAAAATAAGTCTCATGGGCCCATAGTTTTTTTTGTGCCCGATGTTGCGGCTACCATCCAAATTTCTCTCTCGATTGACTTAGTGCCTAGTGGTGCCGATGCCTATAGACTTAAAAGTTATCACGGATCCGTAGTTGTTTTTGTGTCCGCCGTTGCAGCTGTCATCTGAACTATATTTTCGATGATTGAAGGGGTTGGTCGCCGATGAGTTTAACTGCCGATAGGGTTTTTCCCATTGAATTTTTCCGCCAAAGGTTCTATATATATGAGGGGAGAGTTATTTTATTATTTATCTATATTGTAACTTGTCGTTTACTACAGTCTTTGTCATTTGCACTGATTCATGTGCCCAGCTGTCCGAACTCAATTCACTAGCGTTGCTACTGGGGATATTTTTCACATCCATTGACTACACTGTTGTTCGCCAGGTAGGTGAACCACGGCCTTGTTGTTTTGGTTTTTATTGGTCGATTTGGAACCGTGGGTTTTTCCCTGGTTAGGTTTTCCCGATTAGGTGTTCCGTGAGTTGGGTTTGTCTGCATAAAGAGTGTTTGTCTTCGCGGTATGCATGATTTTTTATTTGAGGATGAAGAGTTAGTTGTTTACAGTTTTCTTTAGCAGGAGGATTTTGAAGCTACGTGATTGTTGAGCCAGTACAAAAGATTAGGGAACGGTGCAGACAAGCGTTTCTCTATCTGCACACTCGTTCTTTTGGTTGTCCATAATCGTCCAAGGGGTGTTAAACTCTTTCTT
This sequence comes from Pseudotsuga menziesii, assembly GCA_001517045.1. Lineage (NCBI taxonomy): Eukaryota > Viridiplantae > Streptophyta > Pinopsida > Pinales > Pinaceae > Pseudotsuga > Pseudotsuga menziesii. Next base: position 40,724 of record LPNX010584934.1, read on the forward strand.
GTACTTACCTTTTCCTTGGGACTACAGAGGTTTTCCATTTTTGGTCGGGTTAGGGTTTTTCTGACAAGAAGAGCGATGTATAGGGTCAAATGATTTGAAGTTGGTTTCTGAAGAATAGCAGTAGAAATAGTGTGATTAATACTTTTATGTGATATCGGATTAGTTCGAATGCGGCCTGGGTTAAGATAGATAATTTTTTTTTTCTCGGGGTTGTGGACTTAAGCGGTTTTAAGACACAACCTGTGGGATTGTTCCTTTGCTTTGTCAAAAAAAAATTCATGCATTGAATACTGTGCATAGTTTATTTTTTCAGAATGCATATGGAGGAAGTAAACAAATTGATATAGTTTTTGTTTATTGTTAAAACAATTGCTAATAGCTCAATGGACTAAGAACATGTTGTGATTTTGCCAGGGTGATTGTTGCAAAGAAGATATGTCGAAAAGACAAAAGAAAAAGGCTCATGTGGTTGAAGGAGAACCTGAGGTTGAGATTATCACCAAGGTTGAGTATATATATGAAGATACCAAAGCTTCCACCGGGGTAGAACTGGACTACAAATGGGGAGAGATATACAGGATGATTGCCAATCAGAATGTACCTGATGCAGGATTCAAAGAGCTAACCATTTATGCAAACATTGAGAAATCAACTCTCATGAAAGTAGCCACAAGACCTGAGTTGTTCCCTTGTTCAGAGATGATAGGTTGGATTCTGCCTAGGGCAGATGTAACTACAATTATTCTTGAAAATACTGCTAAGCAGGGCTACGCTGCATATAGCCCTGCATATGTCTCTATGGCATATCATCTGCCTTCTGCCCAGATTTACTTGACACAAAGCTGGTTGAAAGAGACAGATATGGATCTGGTAGAAACAGTTAAAAGAATGATGATACTGGGGAAAAACTTTTGGACTAGACCTTCCGGAGAGAATGATACCTCTACTCTCCGTACTCCCTATAGATTCATTGCACTAATGCTAAATAGGATTTTTGGTAGAGCTCACAGGAAGAGCTTCAAAATAGGATGGATACCAATCATCTTCTATGTGGATACTTAAGGAACCATTTTTAATTGGTCAAACATAGTGTCAAATAGCCTCTCATCATGCATATTCGCAGCCTTGGGAGGGGTGTCACAAAAGAAATCAGAGTTCTACATGAGCTCTATCCTAATTGACTCTTACTGTGTACTCAGTCTTTTCCATCCTTGAGATGTTACTGGGAGAGGGACAGGACCATGGTGTAAACAGCATATAGATTTTTATGGGCCCATAAATATTATAGCTATTACAGGGAAATCTGCAAACACTTCATCATGCCCTTGTATACCCTAATTTTCTTGACTAAATGCAATAGCATGTCTGAAGAAGAATTCAACGTCATCGAGGAGTATGGAGATTATTATTTGACCAAGGGTTGTATATAAGAATGTATGGTGGTTCCAAAGCCCCTTGTCTACTCCCTAAGTATGCCACTGACTATGTACTACACAAAGAGGTAGTTAGGCAGGTGTGTATTGATGGTGTGGGAAAATTCCTGTTTGAACATAAAAAGGCAGCATATCCTGCAGTGCCTTTCTTCCTTGGCAGCTACAAGTTTTCAAGAGTAAAAAATGCTGCAGAATTTGTTCAGGAGTGTTAAACTTGCACAGTGATCTAGGGACTAAACACACTCTCATCAATAGATTAATGACAATAATTCATGAAAATGGTGAAAAAGGGCTATAGAATGAGTAGCCTCACTTTATAATCACACAAAGAATGAGTAATGACACAATTTCATGATGCAAGCATAAATGACAAAGCAATTTGAATTCCTAAGGAGGTCATTCGAATTGAATGAGTGAGTCTAGCTTAACTGAATGTAAGCCACAATCAACACTCAAGTTAACCACTGATCAAAACCCTAATTGACTCAACTAAGCCCTAACTAAATTCGGAGTGCAATAAATGACTGAGTCTTAACTGAGAGAGATCAGACACATGTCACAGCAATCCAACCATCAAGTGGTAGTGCTTCAATGACTCGAATGAACCTCGATGAGGTTAACTAAAGTGTAATTGAACATCAGAAGTGGTTAAAGTGTAATTGAACATCAAAAGTGGTTGGACGCACCTTTGTTGACTCCAGTTCATTAAATAATCATTAAATAATAAATTTAATGAAGGGAGGTGCCTTCACTACCCTGTTTAACTAATTGTAACCATCAGTTAGCATTAAAGTGCATTAATGACACTCAGATCACCCCCGGAGTGCTCCAGTTAGCCTCCCCGAATGTAGGAGAAGGCTAAGTTATCCTCCTTGACTAAAGGTAGGTGTGGGTGTGATCTAGCTGATGACATTTAATGCTCCGCTGATGTCAATTAGGTCAATAATACTTAGGATAGTGGTTTAACTAGGCCAAATTGACCAAAATGAGTGTGTAAGGTGGTAAATGTCTCCAACACCCCCCCTTAAGCTATACTCAGGAGGAGGTAGAAAACATAAATGCATAAAAATGCTAGGGCCTCAGCAACTAAAGCCATAGGTCACCCTGTACAATGATGAAACTGAAACAATGCTAAAAAACAAACTAAGTGAGGAAAAGAGGGAAAACCCAGTGGGAAACCCCCCCCCCTCAAGCTGAACACTGAAATTAGTTTGAATCACCCCGATGAACTCACCACCAATAGTGAACAGAGGTAAGTGAACTTCTTTTCTGAAAAGTTGTTGGTGAATATGTCTGCAATCTGCTCATCAGTCGGGTAGTATTACAGAATGATGGTCATGTCATGCACTAGCTCCCTGATATAGTGCATGTGGATCTCTACATGCTTGGTCCTCTGCCTAGTAATAGGATCTATGGATATCTTAATAGCACTTTGATTGTCACAAAATAGGACAGTGGAAAATGCACTACCAAGATCAAACTCTGAAAGAATGCCTTGCAACCAAACTGCTTGGATGCAAGCATTCACCGCTCCTCAATACTCGGCCTCTGCTGAAGATAGTGCTATGGCAGCCTGATTTTTGCTAGACTAGCAAATGGAGCCACCACCAAACATAAATACATATCTAGAAGTAGAATTTCGATCAATAGAATCACCTGCCCAATCAGAATCTGTGTATCCAACCAGCTATAGCTCGGAGTGTGCAGCATAGTGAATGTCGTAAGTCTTGGTTCCCTGAATATACTGGAGGATCCTCTTGGCTGCCTTCCAATGAAGATCATGAGGCTGCTGCATATATCTTGATACAACATTCATGGCATAACAGATATCAGGCCGAGAATAGGTCAAGTACAACAAGCTACCAATCAACTGTTGATAGATAGTGCAGTCCATGGGAGGTGTGCTTTTTCCTTCTTCAAGGCTGATCCTTGAAAGGAAAGGGAATGGTGCAGGCCTACATTCAGCCATGTTAAAATTGACTAATAGGTATAAAATGTATTTGGACTGAGTGACCATAATCCAATCAGAATTTTGCTCAATTTCGAGCCCCAAAAATTGTTTTAGGAGCCCCAAATCATTCATTTCAAAGGAATTATGGAGAGCAGTTTTGATGGCTGAAATGGAAGCAACTGTTCTACCTTTGATCAGTAAGTCATCAACATATAAAACAATAATTATAAAATTACTATTATACTACTATAAATACACATTTGGATCTGATCTGCACCTTTGGAATTTTTGTGAGAGAAGGAAGGCATCCATCTTGGAATACCACTCTCTTGGGGCCTGTTTTAACCCGTATAGTGACTTCTTTAGCTTGCAAACCAAAGATGGATCAGTGATGTAGCCCTCAAGATGCTTCATGTATATCTCCTCATGAATATCTCCATGTAGAAATTCTAACTTAACATCCATATGATGCACTTCCCAGTGCTTAGATGCTGAAATTGCCAAAACTAGACGGATGGAGTCCATTTTTGCAATCGGTGCAAAGGTCTCATGGTAGTCCACACCTTAGACCTGAGAGAAACCTTTTTCCACCAGCCTTGCCTTATACTTTTAGGTACTTCCATTAGCAGCAACCTTGGTCCGAAACACCCACTTGCATTGAACCAATTTTCTTCCCTGAGGAAGAGAAACTAGCTCCCAAGTAGTGTTTTTCTGAAGAGAATTCATCTCTTCATCCATGGAAACTTGCCATCTCAGATCCTTCCAAGCATGGTAGAAAGATTTTGGGTCTGAAATAATCATCAAATAGTAAGTTTTGGACAGTAAATTATCAGGACAAGAGAGCGCAATACCTGCTCTTTGGAAATCAGACCAGGTTTTCCTTGGATCATTCGGATTTCCAATGTTATCTCCTGCGAAGGAGAGTGTCTGTCGAGCCCATGTGGGAAGATGATTTTGTACTTCAGGTTCTGATTTAGCATCTAATGATTGCTGCACATTGATATTATAAATTAGAGTATCCAAATCAGGGTCATCACCTCCAATTTCATCATCCAAATATTTAGTAGAATAGGAAGGAAATTCAGCAATTTTCTCCTTCACCAGTTCCACCTCCTGAAGAGGCTCATCGAACTTGACACTTCTCTCAATGATGATCTGTTTTGTTTTGATATCCAGCATCTTGAATCCTTTTGATTCATCAGGATACCCAATAAACAGACATTCTATGCTTTGCGGTTTCAAAGTCCTTCTTTTATCAAGTGGAATCCAGGCCCATGCAATGGACCCAAACACCCGCAGGTTCGATACATGTGGCTTGTGTCTAAAGTATGCTTCAAAAGGGGTTTTTCCTTTCATGGATGAGTGTGGAACCCTATTCTAAATTTATGCTACAGCATGCATGGTTTCAGCCCACAAATTTGCAGCCAACTTCTTTCATTCCACATACAGGTGGTCATCTCCTTGAGAGACCGATTCTTCCTTTCCGCTACTCCGTTCTGCTGGGGAGTGTAGGGAATTGATTGTTGGACCTGAATACCAATTTGGGATAATATGTGCAGCAACTCATTACCGACATACTCCCCACCATTATCAGATCTCAATATCTTGATCTTAAGCCCAGAGGCATTTTCGATCAAGGCCTTCAATTCAGAAAATTTTTCACATACTTCAAACTTTCTTTTGAGAAAGAAGACCCATGTGTACCTTGAAAAATCATCAATAAAAGTCAGAAGATACCTTGATCCATTCATGGATGTGATAGGCATCGAACTGCTGATATCAGAATGTATCAGCCCCAATATGTATGTAGCTCGGTTTTCCTACCCCCGATCGAACTTGTGCTCAGGGTGTTTTCCAATCACACAGCCTTTGCAATTTTCGATGGTTGCCTTGATGACTGGGAGGCCTTCAACCATGGAGTTTTTCTATAATTGCTGCAAATATTTGAAATTTAGATGGCCAAACCTTTCATGCCACAGCCTACTAACCTCATTTCCATGAGTTAGCAGGGCGGTGGGCTTTGCATCTGGCACAAAGTGGGAGAACTCATAGGCTCTTGCATGATGGTTTGCAAGACCTTTAGCAATGAGTTTCCCATATGCAAGCTTCATTATCTCAACATCATTTGGGATGAAAGAAACTCTTTTAGGCACTCCAATATATGTCATCTGATAGACACTAAGGAGATTTGATGCCAGAGACAGTACATACAAAACATTTGAAAAATAGCCATTCGCAAGATCAACCGTACCTTGTCCTTCTGAAATGATGGTGGAGTCATCTCCCATGTGGATGGGGATGGATTTGCTGGTCTCCAAGGATGAAAAGGAGTCTCTTTCAGCCATCATGTGGTTCAAAGCTCCAGAATCAATCAAGAGTGCTTTGGACTTCAAAGTGCTTGCCATGAGGGCATGACCTTTTTCATGTTGTGGTTCTCGATCTTGCTGATCTCTCCTCCGAAAGCTTTCCGGAAGATTGATGTGATTTCTCTCAAGGAGAGAGGTAGCTTCATCAAGCTTCTTCTTCATGCAAGCATGTTCAGGGTGGAAGCCCTTTCTGCAGTATGAACACTTGACTTTTTCCTTTCCATGGCGCCCTTTTCCTTTGTTCTTCCTTGAGCCGAAATACTCATCATGTTGTTGGTTTTCAACTCTAGGCTTAGGAGCATCAAATTTAGTTTTTGGATTCTTCTGCTGCTTTCCTTTACCCTTCATATATTTGGGCCCCGAGACATGGAGGGCTTGATCACGGGAGGATCTGATGATCCCCATCTAGACAAGCTTATCATGTTCACTTGTTAGGGACTCAATGAAGGCATTGAGTGTAGGCATCTTCCATCCAGGGGTTGTGAGCTTCCCCACATGGAATGTAGAAACAAAAACTAAATAATCAGCTCCAAGTTTGGAGAGTATGGCGAGGATGAGCTAATCATCCTCCTTCTCCACTTTGCATTGCTTCAAGAGTAAGACAGTGTGCTTGAACTTTGTGAAAAAGTCATTCAATGTCTCAAAATTGGAAGGCTGGAGAGACATTAATTCATTTCTGGGCTGGTAAACTCTCAAGTCATCTTGCTTTCCATATAGGGTTTCCAATTTGTCCCATATTTCCTTTGGAGTCTTCAATCCTGAAAGATGGAAAAGAAGATCCAGAGAAATAGAGAGGCACAAGAAACCGAAGGCTTCATCCTTCTTGTTCAAGAATCTTGATTTGTCTATAGCAAAACCAGGCTCAGGTTCAGTGTCCATGGTGACTCTATAGAGTCCTCTGGAGCGCAGCTGAATATCCATGTCACCTTTCCATGAGTGGAAATTGTATGGAGTCAAAACATGTACTAAGGAGGCCATTTGGATCTGCTGGAGTGAATGCTTCACCTATAGAAAACCTAAAAATCACAACAAAAAGGGCAATGTAAGGTCGGACAGCATGCACATTTTAGGCTTTCATCACACCTAGCATAGTCAATCAAGCAAGCTTGATCAACAATTTCTTTACTTGGGATATTAATTGGTAAGCCTTGGCTTCTGGTGCAGTGCTGGATTTTTGAGCTATTGCTCAATTTTCAAGCAGAAATCTATCAAAAAGCTTGTTTTTGAGAGATAGAGCTTCGTCCCACCGTGAGCTCTGATACCATATTAAACTTTCATAGTGATCTAGGGACTAAACACAGTCTCATCAATAAATTAATGACAATAATTCATGAAAATGGTGAAAAAGGGCTACAGAATGAGCAACCGCACTGTATATTCACACAAAGAATGAGTAATACAATTACAATGTCATGCTGCAAGCATAAATGACAAAGCAATTTGAATTCCTAATGAGGTCATTTGAATTGAATGAGTGACTCTAGCTTAACGGAATGTAAGCCACAGTCAACACTCAAGTTAACCACTGATCAAAACCCTAATTGACTCAACTGAGCCCTAACTAAAGTCAAAGTGCAATAAATGACTGAGTCTAAACTGAAAAAGATCAGACACATGTCATAGCAAGCCAACCATCAAATGGTAGTGCTTCAATGACTCCAATGAACCCCGATGAGGTTAACTGAAGTGTAACTGAACATCAAAAGTGGTTGGAGGCGCCCTTGTTGACTCCAGTTCATTAAATAATCAATTTAATGAAGGGAGGCACGCCCGAAGTGCTCCAGTTAGCCTCCTCGAATGTAGGAGAAGGCTAAGTTAACCTCCTTGACTGAAGGTAGGCGTGGGTGTGATCTACCTAATGACATCTAATGCTCCACTGATGTCAATTAGGTCAATAATACTTAGGATAGGGTTTAACTAGGCCAACTTGACCAAAATGAGTGTGTAAGGTGGTAAATGTCTCCAACAAGGAGCTGGAGCATTTCCATTTTGGCGAAATGAATTTTCACAGGAATGACTCCCAAAATAAAGTAGCAGATTACTGCAAGGAAGAAGGAATTAATATTGAATATACTGATTTTTAGGATAAGGACGAGGCAACATTCAGAAGTGCAAAGAACATAACTGCCCTTAAAAAGAGGTTTAAACAGAAAATAACCACTATGTGTGGAAAGGGAAAAACTTCAGAGAAGACTAAGACATTAGAAGAAGAAGAGGCCAAAAAGAGAGAAGAAAATGCTAGAAGGATAGCACAGGAAGCAGAGAGCTGGCTGAAGAATGAAGAAGAAAAAAAAAAGCGAGCTGTAGAGGAAGCAGCAAGGAAGGAGGAGGAGGAGAGAAAGAGAAACGAAGAAGCAGAAATCAAGAAAAAATAGGAAGAAAGTGAAATTTTGAGATTAACAGGATCTCAAAAGGACCAATAGACTACTGAGTAGGTAGATACACAGGGAGGAAAAGATCACACAGATCAAGGACACAGACAATATAATCCTGATCCCCCGAAGCCTGCTGCATCTTCTGGTAGTACACTGGGACAAACTTCATGTTCTGGAATAAATTTGATCCCTTTCATCCCTATATAAGGGGAGGAGGTTCCAGACTTCAGTACTATTTTCTATGATAAGGAGAAGAAAAGGATTGTAAAAATAACTAAGAAAAAGGTTGAAACTGGAGGACAGTCGGGAAAGATGATAACAGATAAAAACTTAGTGCATGGAACAAATACAGATCCAAGATTGATAGCAAGATATGGGGTGGCATTAACCCAAGCAACTGAAGATAACGTAGACAGGCTTATGACGGACCTCGTGCAGTCAAGAAAGAATGCAGCACAATTAAAAGAAACGTTGAAGAAGGAGAGGGATGAGGGTCAGAATCTGAAAAGGAAATATGAAGACATGATGAATGAAGTTAATACTTCAAGAACAGAATTCCAGACTTTGCAAGCAAATAGGAGGCTTTAGATATTTCTGCAAAGAAAACGGAAAAGAATGCTCACGATAGCTTAGCTGAGTTACAAAAGCTATAGCTAGAGCATAAAATGTTGAAAACTGAGAGAGATGATTTTCAGGTATCCTATGAAAATCTAAGTGCAAAGAAGGACCGGTTGCAAAGAAAGGTTGCTGAGTTAGAAACAGAGAAGGCTACCACAGAGGAAAGAGAGAAGCAATATCAAATGCAGGTGGCGGCCTTAGAAGAATAGAATACTTCATTGACAGCATCATTGAAAGATACTATGGAACAGAAGACAAATTTCCAGCCTTTGAAAGAACATGTTCTAACTCAAAGAAGGAAGATCCACCAATTGCAAATATGCATTGAGGAAGAAAGGTGTAAAATTTTAAAAATAGACACCAAATTAGAAGAAATTTTGGACACTACTTCATATTTTTTGGACAGATCTCAAGATATTTTGGAGATTCTAACGGGAAGAATGGTTTGGACTGAAACAAATAAGGAATCTCCTACTAAGTTACCAGTTAAGGATCAGCAGAGTTTAAAACAGGAGTATGATTTATTGGAATTTTCAATTAATGTGGCAGAAAAATTCAAGAAAACTGTAAAGAAAACAAAGAGAGCATGTGCCGAATACTACAGGAGAGTGCTTGCTACATACAATAGATGCCAGATTTCTGCATAGAAAAGATTGGACGCGCTACCAGAACATGAATTGTTTATAGAACATCTACAGAATAGATATCAGGAAGACGAGCAAGAGATCCAACAGGTCAAAGGTCTAGATGAACGGATTTTAAAGAATGCAGTGCACATGCAGCTGTAAGTATACATCTACTAGAATATCAGTTGCGCCTAAGTCCTACAAGGATAGAAGGGGTAAAGAACCAGGCTGCTAAATATGAGATAAATATCCATTTTCTTGCACCTTCCGGATTTGAAGGCATAGCAGCAGAGGCCCAGGCATGGAAGAAGTTCATCAACGACCAAGTTGGCCCCTCTTCATAAAGTGTTCTAAAATAAATGTAATATATTGTATTAATTATGTGCACATGCTACGAGACAAAATTTTGGAAATGAAAGGTTGGAGAAGCTCAAAAGTCATTGAGGGGCAGCCCAAGGGTTTTGTTTTTGTATAAATATAGGAGAGTTTAGATGTAGAAAGGACTTCTTTCCAGACCATTTTTGAGAGTGTGTTGTAAGAAGTACTATTTCCTTTTACAATAAAGAGTTGCATGTTTCTGCTGGAGAAAGTTTTGTGGAATGTTTCAAATGTTTTGCTATGGACCAGTTGAATGTGAACTATTTCATTTTCAGCTTATTTCCATTGACTGTGAGATCGTTCTAACTCATTGAATTTCTTTTCATGTTATGAATGTACTCTAGTTTATTCTGTGAAATTTCCACTTTAAGTAATGAAGGTTGTAATTAACAATAGGCTATCTTGTTGCTTATATTTCTATTGATGTTCATGTGTTCTGAAACATTTAACAGATATCTGTGATCTTTCCTAATGCATGCACTGAAATACATTACTCACTATTAATGATAGTTTTGCTCCATAGGGATAGGTTAATAAGTCTTAGTTAGTTTCTTGCTTTTTGTGATTTAGATGCAAGAGAGGTAAGACGAGAGGTAAGAACCGACGCATCACATTGTGACCCTCCTCATTATCTCTATCGTCTGCATTTTTTAGTTAGGTACTTGCACCTCATACCTTAAACATAAAAACTAAAAATATACACAGTGGACCTGGCCGTAACTGGTAAAACTTTTTAATTTGTTACTTGACCTACGGTAGCCGGACCGTAAACCAGACGGATTCCCCATACCAAACAGTAACAAACTAGTTGGGAACGTTTATTGTGGAGAATCCCTAACTGTTGTTACTAATTAGAGAGAATTTGAGGTCAAAAATGGGCCTCAAAAGGACCAAAATGTACTATAAAAATCAACCAATTACATTCTAGTAGATGACATCATCCCCCATGGTTGAGGTGGCATTGCATGAGTTAAAAATGTTTATTTGTCACATTTTCTATGGTGGATGAAAACCCATAGTTAACCAAGGTAGTGGTACAAGTACTTTTATTCATAAAGTAAAGTACTCACAATAAAAGTCATTTCACATTTTTTCATAAAATAATATTATTGTTATTTTCAAATAAAGTACTCACAATTCACTTTCTCATAAAATAATATTATTGTCATTTTGAAGTAAAGTACTCATAATTCATAAAAATGTCTTTTCACATTTTTTTTATAAAATAATATATTGTCATTTTCATGTTTTTTAATTTTAAATTATATATTCACTCAATTTTATTTAATATCATCATGTCAAACTAATATATATATAATATTGTATTTTTAAAATAAATTATATTCATGAATAATATTAATATGAAAGATGTATGTTAATTATGGATGAGTTATATATATATTCAATCATACGCATTCATTTATATTATGTTTGAATGTATAAAACAAGATGTTGATATGATAAATGTTTATATGATTATAACTTTATTATGAATTTTTTTGACAAAAAAAAATATTATAATTTTTTAATAGATAATTTTATAAAATAATATGCAAATTATGTTGTTATAACTTGTTAAATATTAATTAATAATAATGTCATTATGATAATAATTATAATAAATGTTATCATGTTAATTTTAATAATAAAAATATTTTAAAATTTTGATGATTAATAAAATTAATTAAGCCATTTATATTTAATTTGAAATTATAACATAATGTGTAAAACTGTATTATGAAGCTTTTTTTTAACAAATTAGTAACATTAATTTTTTACATGTATATTTTGTATTTATAATTTTTTTAGTTGCATGGAGTGGAAATAATTTTCTTAAATAAGTATTTATATTATAAAAATATTTTCAAAATGTATAAATATTTTTTTAATAATTTATTTTCATCTATAAAAAAATATTAAAATAATTTATGCTTTAACTAATAAATTAAAAGAATTTATGCAGCGCCATTCACTTATTAAGTTAATATGATATATTATTTATTCACAATTTTTTTATTGCTAAAAATTAATATACATTAAAATCAACTAATAAATTAAAATAATTTATGATGATGATGATGATGATGATGATGATGGTTAACGTCCCCTGAGACCAAACTTTGGTCTATTGGACCTAAAGAAGAGAATTAATTAGTTTTCTTTAAAGTTATATTTCTATGCTCAAAGAGCTTGGAAAGAAGCGTCCCGAGCTTACTATAATTTTGGCAGGCTAAAAGGCTAGGACTGTCTGTATTGCAACAGAGATTATGAAACTGAGATCTAATGTGGGTGTACCCAGGGCACTCTAAGAGGAAGTGATTTTCATCTTCAATGTTCTTACTCTCACAAAGGTGGCAAATCCTTTCTACCCATGGTGTTTTAGGGACTGTCCAACGACCAGTTTCACTATGGAGCTCATGCGAGTTCGTTCTTATCTTAGCTATGTTAATTTTTTTCTTAGTACTGATTAAAACATAGAGATACTTTTGATCTTCTAGAGTAGGGTTGATGACCTCCTTATAATATCTTAATTTTATTTTAGCCTCTAAATCTTTCTCACACCACAATTTTTCTTTAAACTTAGAAGAAATAATATTTTTAATGTTATTAATATTCTGCAAAGCAACATTTTCATCGATCTCCCAGTGATTTAACCAAGACCTGGTATCTTTATACCACCCACGCTTGAGCCTCAAGTGGTTTTGGCTAGAGTTTAAAGCTAGCTTAGGGAGTCTATGGTCTCCCATGTTATTGATTTTGTTCTTGTATAATAGGAGTCTAGTCATAGCTAGGCTCTCGATGGGGGAAAGACCCACTTCTATAAGGAGAATAGGATAGGGTGTATTGTTTTTTATTTTGAGGTTATAAGTTATCAAACGCTTCTGGATTTGATCGATCTTTCTCCAGGATTCTCTAGAGATGCTGCAACCCCAAACCTCACACCCATACAAGATAACAGGAGTGACTAGAGTTTCAAAAAGGAACTTCTTTTTATCCCACATCATGAGGTTTGCAGCTTTACAGTTATTTTCAAGACCAAAGTAAGCTTTCCACCCTCCGTTAATCCTTTTCTTAATGCTATAGTTCCAGTTGAGCTTGTGATGAATATCAATTCCTAGGTACTTGTAAGAAGACACTTCCTCCAAGTTGCTATTGTCATACATAAAATTAGCGTATGTATCATTCTTGGATTTGATAATCATAACTTTTGTTTTGTCAGTGTTAACAGTCATACCCATGTTAGAGCAGAAATCTTTGAGGAGTCGAAGCTGCTTATCAAGATCAGAAGAACACCTTGCCAGAAGGACAATATCGTCAGCATAAAGAAGAAGGATGATGACTATTCCAGCTAAGATCGTACCAGCACAACCTACTTCTTCTAAACAACCCTCTAACTTATCAATGTAAATGCCAAAAAGGGTAGGGGAGAGGGGCCAACCTTGCTTAACTCTGATATTACACTTAATATCTTTAGACCACCCCTCATTGCTTTTAAACGTGGCAATTACATTCTCGTAGAGCCTTATCACGGCGGCTCTCAGCTCGAAAGGAACCTTAAGCTATTCTAACCTATTCCAAAGGTTATTTCTAGGTACCGTATCGAAAGCCTTTCTAAAGTCCACAAAGCAGCAAAAGAGATTGGATTTATCATTGCGGCACTCCTCCATAATGATCCTAAGCGTAAGAAGGTGGTCCGTTGTTGAGTGATGCCTTCTAAAACCCGCTTGGCCTTTAGCCCGCTTACCTTCACTTTCAAGCCAAATGCTGATTTTCTTTTCCAAAATAATACCATATAACTTGGATAAGAGGGGGCTTATCATAATAGTTCGATAATTTGAGGGGTTATTTGTATCCCCACTTTTAAAAATAGGGATAATGAGGCTCTGAGTCCAAGGTTTAGGGAACCCTTGCTCGATTGCTTGATTAAAAAGCTTTTGGATGTGAGGGATGAGGACAGGACCTCCAATTTTTAAGATTTATGCCTGGTAACCTTCAATGTCCTTATCTTTTCCATTAGCCAGACACTTAACCCCAAAATCTATGTCTTTTAAAGAGAAAACTTCTTCCATTGTGAGGAGGGTTTCAAAGTTGTCTACGACATTCGGGGAGTCATAAAGATTTTTAAAATAGGAATTCCAGTCGTGCAGAGAAATTTTATTATTATCTTTAGTTTTTCTAGTTAGAATCTGCCTCCAGAATTTCTTAGGGGCCGTCTTAGAGAGGTGTAAGAGATGTCTTGCCTTTTGTCAATATACTGCCTTTTTTTCTTTTTATAAGGGCTTTGTAATTTTTTATCTTGTTAATTTTAAGAGATTCATCAAGAGCTTCCTTAATCTCTCTCCTCGCATTTTTACAATCAGTATCATACCAAGGGTTGGCTTTTCTATTCCTTTTATTACTCGAAACTTCAATTGAGAACTTGTTAATGGAAGAAGAGAGGGTTGTAGTAAAATTATAATATAGGTCTTCAATGTTGTATGTACTTGATAAAGGAAGCAAATTAACTTTTAACTCATTTATAAAAAGATCTTTTTTATTCCTATCAAAGATCAAGTTCTTTTCGTTATAAGGATTATCCTCTATGGGATCTCTATGGATGGCATAGTTGAGAGTTACCATTAAAGGTTTATGATCCGAATCAGGCTCATGGTTGTTTAGAACGTCCAAATTTATTATATCATTGTATAAAGAATATCAGAGATAACATAATCTACTACGCTGCTACCAAGCCCATGGATACAGGTCATCTGGCTAGAGCTAGGCCACTGCGTTATACCGTTGCAAATTATGAGATCTTGAGAACTACAGAGCTTGATTAACTCAGACCCAAACAAATTTTCCCCTAAATCTACAGAGCTTCTCTTGTACCTGCTAGCTAAAGTAAGGAATTCATCTAACCAGAGAGGATTAGGGTTGGAATAATTGCTTAGGAGAATAGCTTGGTTGTTAGAAGTTCTAGCATTAAAATTTCCCATTAAAAGGATATTACCTTCATTCCTAAGGCTAGAAATATCATTCTCTAGTCCATTGTAACGACAATTTTTATCCAGATTGTTCTTCTTATAGAAGTTAGAATTAATAGGGGCAAAATAGCATATAGCTATGTAGGTTTTTCTATTGTTAATGTCAGTGATTTCTATCCACATATACTGGTTGTAAGGGTATTTTTTATAAAGCCTAGCATGGGGGGATATGTTCTTCTTAATGTAACACACTATACCCCCAATGCCTCTGCGAGAGGATCGCTTGTTCCAGATTGACCAAAGCACAAATCCATCTATGTTAGGGACCCTAGATTCTTCGTGCTCCCAAGTTTCAACTAACAAAATAATATCAACCTCATTAGAGATCCAACTTAGCTTGGTGCCTTTGTTCCATGGAAAGCCTCGATAGTTCCAAGAAAGAATCCGGAGCATGTTGAATTGCTATTTATTACTATCTTTTTGGTTTCTATCTCGAATAACAGCTTTCCTATTTCTGATTATTGCCCATTTTCCTTCCTTCCTGGCTTCTTTTACCTTTTGAACCTCCTTTCTTAATTCTGCTTGATCTTCTGGAATGAGATCTTCATTTATGAATATTCCAGTTCCTTTTAGACTTGAGGTTTTACTAAGTATGTTATGTTTATGGTGAGTAGAGCTTACCTTTACCCGGATTAACCTTCCTTTATTCTCAGTTAATTTCCCCAACCTTGTCGCTTCTATGAGACATGTTGTTTCAATTTGTAATCTATTGTGTAATTCTTTCTGGGCTATAGCTAAAGTATCCTCGTCCTCCTCCTCTTTCAAGCTGAAAATTATAAGGTTCAAGGCCCTTTTGTTACGCTCATGGTCTAATTCTATCAGTTTTTCATTTCCTCTTTAATGGGTTTGATATCTAATTTATCTGCCACATTATTTAGGGTGAGGTTGTTATTAACTTTTGCTTCTAGCTCCTTAATCATGTCCTTCATTTTAATACTTTCTAAAGTGTCGGCGTCTCCTTGTTGGGATGTTTGGTTCGTATATTGGCTCTGGTTTTCTATAGCATGTAATCTAACCTCAAGTGTCTCCAGTTTATTCTCCAGTATTGTTATTTTATTTTCTATTTGTTTTTGAATCTTGTTTTCGAGAGATGTAAATTTATTTTCCAGCATGGCTTCTAATTTTGTTTGTAGTTTAATTTATCTTTCTTCTCTATGTTTCTCTAAAGACTCTAAATATTCATAAATTCTATTTAAAGTAATGGAGCTAGGTCTACCTTTGACAGTCTTTGGTAGGCACGGTGATTTATTCATATTTATGAGAAAATGAGCAGTAGATATGTATTAGAAAAGAAGAGATAAGGAATGTGTGAACCTGAGATTTGAATGTGAATCGAACAGCTATACAGCGAACCCTAGCCGCGGGAGTACAGCGGACCCAGCACCACAGAGTATCTATCTATATGCAGTTGATTAGCCTTCCAAACCCTGATTGCTGATACAACTTCCAAATTTCCTTCCAACCCTTTTCTGGTCAGATGGATCCGAGTTCAATCCAGATCTTTCCGCAGGTTCAAATCGCCGGATCTCTCAGTAGGTCCAGATCTCGCTCTCGACAGTTTACAAAACCTAAAAATTGTGTTCAAATCGCGGGATCGCAGGTTCAAATCGTGGGAACTCTCCCCAGGTTCAAATCGCAGATACAATCACGTTCAATTAAAGGTAAAATAGCATCTAAGATCGCAGATTCACGTTCACGTTCAAATCGCAGCCATTCTAGATCG
Source organism: Pseudotsuga menziesii (assembly GCA_001517045.1). NCBI lineage: Eukaryota > Viridiplantae > Streptophyta > Pinopsida > Pinales > Pinaceae > Pseudotsuga > Pseudotsuga menziesii. The sequence continues at coordinate 57,218 of LPNX010584934.1, forward strand.
CCTTCCAACCCTGGTTCAAATTAACCTTGATGTTCAATATCTTCCTCTTTGTAGTTCAAAACCCTCGTGAATTCGATGTCATGCGGGGAGACCACAAGCACATGAGGACAAATCACAACAGAGGAAGGTCGCAACCACACTGAGGACAGATCGCAGCAGAGAGAGATCAATTCTGTAGGCAAACATCAAATGCCCTTGCCCATGAGTTTTAGACAATAATAAAACCTTCGCTGCAGCCCTATGGTTCAAAATCTTCGTTGCGGTTCAAATTCGATCCCGTAGGATAAAAAATCTTCGTTGTGGTTCAAACTTCGTTGCAATTCAAATTCGCTTCCTTAAGACTATATATATGCGGCCTTAAGACTGCCTCGAAATCTTTGTTGTGGCCCTGCGGTTCAAATTCGATCCCGTAGGTTCAAAATATTCGCTACGGTTAAAATTCAATGTGCGTGCAATCCTCTATGCAGTTTCAATCTTCGTTGAAGTATACACCAGTGTTGACTTATTTAGTAAATAAGATATATTATTTACTCGTAACTTTTTTATTGCTAAAAAACAATATACATAACTGTTTTATTGCTAAAAAAAACATACATTAAAATCTTATATACTAATATGACATATTTTCATAATGTATAAATATTTTTTTAATAATTTATTTAAAAATAAAGTAAGTCTTATATTATTTTCTATAAGAGATTTAACTATAACATTCATTTACAATAAAATGAATATGTCAAAAAAATTATGATTTTGATATTAATTTATTCTAATAATGCAATAAATATTATAATAATATTGTTAAAATTTTACATGTAAATAAATCTTAATTAAATCACATTAAAATTAAATTGATGAGGAATGTACTAAATAAAAAAAGTCAACATAAATTAAAAAAATAACTCTTAAATATATATTTTTGTTTAATTTCATTTACAAGTTCAAGACAAATAAATGCTAAAGGACAATAAATTTTTGGGAATTTACAATGAATCTTAGTCACATCATTGTAGAGTTATTTTATTAATTCTATTTATAGTCAATTTAGAAAAGTAACTCTGTAACACCCCGGTTTTGACCCCGCTGCATTAAATATACATGATGTATATATTGTAATGATCATGGTGTGGAGCTAAAGGCCAAGGCCCCGCCATTGATCAATTATACTATGTTTTGGATTTAAATTTGTCACCGATTGTATATCGGGGCATGCGGCATATATTATGCTGGCCATCATGTAAATATGCATCTGTAATTAATTAAGTGAACCCGACCAGCTACGATTGCGGCAACTAAATCGAATGGGGTATGATTTTCACAAGGATAAGGATGTGGGGGAATTTGTCAAACCTTGGCCAATGAGAGAAAAACCCATTTGTCTTGTTCCCTTGTCTTATTCCAACCACTTTCATTAAGAAAGGCTGCTGGTGGTTGGGGCAGTTAATTGTTTTGGGGAGTGGGGTGGCAGGACTGTCAGTCCTCACCCACATGCACACTCCACCATAGTGTTTGACTTCACAATGGCAGGGGAAAAACTTTCACGCTCTCTCCAATTTTGGGGGACCTCACGATTTTGTTGTTCATCCCTCACGTAGACATTATCCTCTCCACGACTGTGCTGAAGGCTCACGCACTTCCCATTCGCGTCATTCCTATTGTTGTTCATCCATGGACAAAAACGGAGCTGTTTTTCCTCACGCGGGACCTCCACAGTCTGTTCCTTCCTCACGGTCTGCTCACATCCACGCACAGGTATTCTTCTATTTTGGGGCTCACACAGCGAGCTGGGAATTGTGTGTTTTTCATCCACGGTTTTCCCTGTGAAGGGCCATTCGGGTGGTCAGTCATGTGTATGTTTTTCCTTACCAATTCGTGGCATGTACATATGTTGCCTCTGCTTAGCTGTGAAGTTGGTTTTTCTTTCCATCCTCGGACTATGTAAGTTCCTTGACGATTCCACTGCTCAGATTGGGTCATTGACTTTCCCACAATGTTGGATGTGGTTGCTGTGGTCGTCCTTATGTTTTGGGGGCTGTTCCAAATTCGTTGGAGAGTCATTTTGGCCACGATAGGGCCAATAATGACTCAGGGAATGTTTTCCCTGTCTTAAGCTGTATCAGTTGATTGATTGCCTGAGTGCAATGGTTGGTCTTCGGACTGTGTAGGGAGCAGGGACGTTAGCTTAGATTTGCTTGATAAACCTGGTGGCTGGAAACCACACAGACAGAGATAGAGGGCTGGCCTTCTTCTCCATCACCCCTGAATAGCACTGGAAGGGAATGCAGGGCCTGAGGGACTGTGTAGCAGAGAAGAGACTGATTCCTTGTGTTGGGTGTGTTTGGGTGTCTTAGAGGTCAGGCTAGTTCTGGTGTAGGTGTTCCTGGCTCTGTAATGAGCTCACCAACTTAGCAATTTGCCTTCTCCAGCTCCTTGATGGCCTCATAAACCCAACTGTGTTGGCTTGGCTGTGTTTTGTATACCCTTGGCTATGTGTAAGCCTGCTAGTTCCCTTATTCCTTGGAGAATCATGCCCAGCTCGGGGGTGGCAGCGTTGCTGAGAGATTAAGGAGCACGCTGGCCTATGGTTGGGTGGAACGTTGCAGCGACGTAGCTGGTTGCGGATCGAGTTCATCATAAGATAAGTGATTTTGTCCATTTTACTTCTGCAACTGTAAATTCTGTTAATGAAAATGATGAACATGTCAAATGAATGCTTGCTTAAATGTATGATGTTTCCGCTGTGCCTGATAGATGTTTGCGTCTGTGCATGATAAATGTTCATGTGTGTATGTTTAAGCATTCTATTTTAGCAATTTTGTGAATGCACATGTTCATGGGGTTCTTATCCTGTGTGATTGAAGCTTGTAGTCGCGTCCTCTTCGCCGGTCGGAGGCATGGGGACGTGACAGTATGGTATCAGAGCCACAGGTTGGCAACAATGGGCCTCTATGGGCCAAGAAGATGCAATGACAGAAGCAGAATTGCCTTCTGCCTAACAGCAATCAGGAATTTGAGGACAGCAAAAATTTCAAGAATTTTTCTAAGTGCTGACAGTCGGGTCATCAGAAGGTTAGAGGTTCCGACTTCCGATGTGGCGGAAGGTCTAACGGTTTCCCATCCGCCGTTGTGGCTGCGGGAAGGTTTCGGTCGCCGATTCTGTGGAAGAAGGAAGGGGAAATGGTTTGCACATCCGCTGTTGCGGAAGCCAAATTCATTTGGCTTCTGATGTAAACATCCGCCAATCGGAAAGGGAAATGGGTTGCACGCCCGCCGTTGCAGAAGAAGAAGTGATAATTGTTCCACCACTGCGGAAGAAAAAGCGGTTTCTAGTCCGCTGTTGCGGAAGCCAAAGTCATTTGGCTTCTGATGTAAAAAGGCTCCCGAGGTAGAGGAAGAATTAGTGATGTCCCGTCCGCCGTTGCAGAAGACCAAACCTCCAAGTCTTCCGACGGGGAAAGGAAATCGTGGGAATTTTCGAAGTATTTTGACATCTGTCGAAAGAGAAAGTAGCTCAAGCGCCGATTCTACGGGAGTGAAAGCGGTTTCCAGTCCGCTGTTGCGGAAGACGAGTCATTTGGCTTCCGATGTAAAAATACTTCCGATGTTGCAGAAGAGAAAACAGTTTCCCGTCCACCGTTGCGGAAGCCAAATTCATTTGGCTTCCGATGTGGAAAGACATCCGACAGCCGATGAGAAGGAAAGGAAAATTCTGGGTTTTTCCATAGGATTTCTCAGCAAATTTCAACTGTTTTCAGAGGGATTTTTCAGCTGCTTTTCAGTGGAATTTCAGGGCTGAAAAGGAGAAAAGAGGCAGCGATCTTATGCGCCAGATTGCGCAAAAACCAATAATTTACAAACAAAAAAAAACGAGGGCGCTACCCTCGACCCGCCCTTCAGTGGCGGGAAGCCACAAGGGGGCAAGCCCCCTTGACCCCCGTCGTCCCCCTTAGACAGACGTTCTTTGATGAAGAGAATTTTGTGTGTTTGGAAAAACTTGTAATTTTTATAATTCTCCAAGAGAAGGTAAGAAATGCTAGTTTGTATCAATGTTATGCATCTAACGTTTGTGGTTTTAACACGTTTGCAGAATCATAGTCACCTTCCAGGGAAGTATTCCAAGTAATGCATTTTGATAAGCAAGTGGTGGTTCAGTATGAGAACCCATGATGGGTATGATGCTCGGGATTCCTATGAGCGAGCAGAAGATGCCATGGGAGAAAATGTACGTAATAGAAATGATGACATAGAGTCTAATGGAAGGAGATTCCAAGAGACACCGTCAGATGTTGCAGCTACTATGAGAAGCTTGATCAAAGCCCAGGAAGAGCAGCATCGGTTGAATGCTGCAATGTTGCAGAGTGTGACAGACTTGCAGAGAAAGATAGACTCTGGGAGAGGTACAGCAAGACCAGAAGGTAGTAAGAGCAGCACTAGGAGAAGGAGAAGGACTTCTAGTGGATCATCTGATTCTGACGAATCCAGCGGGGATTCAAGTTCCTCTTCTCATAAAAGGAAAAGAAAGAGACACCATAGGAATCGCTCTCGAGATGAATTCAAGAAAGCTAAACCTCCTACGTTTAATGGTGAGGTAAAGACTGGACAATAGGATGAAGCTTGGCTTCTTGGTATTAAGAAGTACTTTCAAGTACATGATTATTTAGGAAACATGAAGGCAAGAGTTGCCATATTCAATCTAAATGGAAGAGCGTCCATTTGGTGGGACAAGCAAGTGAAGAGGATCAGTGAAAGTAGGCTTAAGTGGAAACAGTTCAAGAAGTATTTCAAGTAGAAATACCTCTCTGACAAGTATTATGATGACAAGATTAAGGAGTTCCATGAGCTGAGATTGGGACAGCAGACCATGGAAGAGTATGCAAATAAGTTTTTGGAGCTGTTGAGGTATGTCCGGTACATCAGAGATGAAAAAGTGAAGGTCCAGCGTTTTCTGAGTGGATTACCTCAGTCTTAAAAAGATAGAATTGAGTTTTATGAACCTAGAACTCTTGAAGAAGCAATTAGAAAAGCTAAGTATTGCTATGAGAAAAGCAAAGGTAAGCCAGATTTCCATAAGGCATGGAAGGACAAGAAGAATGAGAAGTTTGACCAAAGAAAGAAAGGTTTCAAACCTTCTAATTTCAGGAATCAGCAGAAGCAGCCATCTCAAGCTACGAGTAAGCCAGTTGGAGTGATAGGAGGAAAGCCTGAGGATCCACAACAGAATAGAGGACCACTTCAATGTTGGAAATGTGGAGGACCCCACATGCGCAGAAATTGTCCACTCGAGAATGAGAGTGCAAGGCCAGCTTATAATATTCAAGAAGCAGAAACAGTGGGTCAAGTAGCAAGGGAAGTCCCTAGGATCTATGCAGCACTGGAGGACCGCCAGGTAGATCACCAGTCAACTGTGGTTGAAGTAGCAGGTAAGATTGTTGAGCAATCTGTTTCTATTTTGATTGACCCTGGTTCTACTCACAATTATATTACTCCTAGAGTAGTGGAGATTTGTGATTTCAAGAAAGTAAAGCATAGGAAGTTGTGGTTAGTCCAGCTAGCCACTGGAACTAAGAGAAAGGTCAGTGAAGTGGTAGAGAAGTGCCCATTGGTCATGAATGGATTGGTCACTTGTGTTTATCTGAATGTTCTACCGCTTGGTCCCTATGATGTTCTCATTGGAATGGATTGGTTAGAAGCTCACAGGGTGAAGCTTGACTGTTACAATAAGACTTTCGAATGCATGGATGAAGAAGGGAACCTAGCAGTTGTGAAAGGCATTCCAAAGGTAATTTTAGTAAGGTAGGTTTCAGCAATGCAGTTAAAGAAGTTATGTAGGAAGGGTTGTCAGTTGTATGTAGCTCAGATTTTGGAGGAACCAGGAGAAGAAACTCCGAGGTTAAAGGACTATCAGGTGTTACAGGAATTCGGAGATGTGTTTCCTGATGAGATTCCAGGACTTCCTCCAAAGCGGGACATTGATTTCACAATTGAACTTGTGCCAGGAGCAGCACCAGTGTCCAAGGCACCCTACAGGATGAGTATACCGGAGATGCTAGATTTGAAGATGCAACTGCAAGATTTGTTGGAAAAGAAGTACATCCAACCGAGTGTGTCTCCTTGGGGAGCACCGGTTCTATTTGTAAAGAAGAAAGATGGTACACTCAGGTTGTGTATTGATTACAGACAATTGAACAAGGTTACTATAAAGAATAAATATCCTTTTCCTAGGATTGATGACCTCTTCGATCAAATGAGAGGAGCAAAGGTATTTTTCAAGATTGACTTGAGGTCTAGTTACCATCAGGTGAGAATCAAGGATGAAGACATTCATAAGACAACCTTCAGGACGAGGTATGGGCATTATGAGTTTGTAGTGGTACCGTTTGGTCTCAGGAATGCACCAGCTACATTTATGTGCCTCATGAATAGTGTCTTCTGCAGGTATTTGGACAAGTTTGTGCTTGTTTTCCTTGATGACATTCTCATTTACTCTAAGAATGAGGAAGAACATGAAGAGCATTTGAGACTGACATTGAGTTTGCTCAGGGAGCATCAGTTGTATGCAAAACTAAGCAAGTGTGACTTCTATAGAGATAGAATTTAGTATTTGGGTCACATTATCTCAGAAGAGGGTATATCTGTGGACCCTGAAAAGATAGAAGCCATTATGAATTGGCCTACTCCAAGAAATGTGACAGATGTAAGATCTTTCATGGGACTCGCAGGATACTATAGGAGATTCATTGAGGGATTCTCCAAAGTTGCACATGCTATCACTTCTTTGCAAAAGAAGGGGATGAAGTTCGAATGGACATCGAGGTGTGAAGAAAGCTTCCAGAGGTTGAAGAATCATCTCACTAGTGCACCTATATTAAAGGTTGCAGATCCAGAGAAATATTTTGTGGTGTGTACCGATGCATGCGGACAAGGGCTTGGAGGAGTTCTTATGCAGGACAACCACATGATATGTTATGAGTCAAGAAAGCTGAAGGAACATGAGAAGAACTATGCCACTCATGATCTAGAGCTTGCAGCCATAGTACATGCTCTCAAGATGTGGAGACATTACTCGATGGGCAGGAGATTTGAGCTCAGGACAGATCATTGTGGACTGAAGTACCTATTTGATCAACCTACTCTGAATGCTAGACAAGCAAGGTGGTTGGATTTTTTATGTGAGTTTGATTTTGAAATCAAGCACATAAAGGGAAAAGAAAATAAGGTAGCTGATGCACTCAGCAGGAAGGTGCAGGAAATGCATGTGGCATCTCTTAGTATTTTCCAATCGGATTTGAGGCAGCAGATTGTTAGTCATGTTGTTGGAGATGAATTGTATGAGCAGGTAAAAGACAAGTTGCAGCAGCAAAGTCTTGAGAAGAGGTATGAGAGATATAAATTGGAAGAAGATTGAATTCTCACTTATAAAGGTAGAATTTATATTCCAGATGTAGCAGATTTGAGGAGAGTTGTTATGGATGAAATCCATCAAGCTCCATATTCTGGTCACCCAGGATATCAGAAAACAATCGCTACAGCTAGAAAGCAGTACTTTTGGCCAGGAATGAAAAAGGACATGGCTGAGTACATTTCAAAGTGTATGAAATGTCAACAGGTGAAGGTTGAGCATCAACATCCAGCAGGTTTGTTGCAGCCTTTGCCAGTTCCGGAATAGAAATGGGAAGTTATTTCTATGGATTTTATCACAGGATTGCCGATGACTTGGAGACAACATGATTCCATCATGGTTGTGGTAGACAAGTTGACTAAGGCAGCACATTTTATACCGGTTAAGTCTACGTACGAGACTGGCGACATTGCAAAGATCTTCATGAAGGAGATATTCAAATTGCATGGATTGCCGAAGGCAATAGTCTCTGACAGAGATGTCAAGTTCACTTCCAAATTTTGGAAGGGGTTGTTTGCAGATTTGGGTATAAAGCTAAACTTCAGCACTGCATACCATCCTCAGACAGATGGTCAGACAGAGAGAGTTAATCAAGTGCTTGAATACATGCTCCGCATGTACGTAATGGACAAACCAACCAAGTGGGAAGATTACTTGCACTTGGTAGAGTTTGCTTATAACAATGGACATCAAGCATCCTTGGGGATGAGTCCGTACGAAGCTTTGTATGGAAGAAGGTGTAGAACACCAGTAACTTGGGATAATCCAATGAACAAGATTGTGCTTGGACTAGAATTGCTCAAGGAAATGGAGCAAGAGGTCGTAAAGATTAGGCAGAAGCTGAAAGCAGCACAAGAAGGACAGAAAAGCTATGCGGATAAGCATAGGGTGAACAGAGATTTTAGTGTTGGGGATCATGTTTACCTCTGAGTGAGGGCAAGGAAGAGTTCCTTGAAGCTTGGAAGTTGTGCCAAGTTGTCACCAAGATATTGTGGGCCGTTTGAATTGCTTCAAAGAATAGGGCCAGTTGCATATAGACTTGCATTGCCTGCTAGCACTAGAGCTCATAATGTTTTTCATGTTTCTTTGCTTAAGAAATATGTACATGATCCTAACCATGTGATAAATTGGGATGTGATTCAAGTGGAACCCGAGGGAGAGTTCCGAATCGAGCCAATGCGCATCCTCGACAGGAAGGTCACCATGCTCCGGAACCGAGCAATCGGGCAGGTAAAGGTGCAATGGGAGCACTACGGGCCTGAAGAGGCTACATGGGAGCTGGAGGATGCCATGCGATTGGCACATCCATTTTTGTTCAATTTTGCAGAACACTGAGGCGATGCCAGTGTAGCATTTTGTTCAATTTTGTAAAAGCACTGAGGACAGTGCTATTGAAGGGGGAGGGGAATGTAACACCCCGGTTTTGACCCCGCTGCATTAAATGTACATGATGTATATATTGTAATGATCATGGTGTGGAGCTAAAGGCCAAGGCCCCACCATTGATCGATTATAATATGTTTTGGATTTAAATTTGTCACCGATTGTATATCAGGGCATGTGGCATATATTATGTTGGCCATCATGTAAATATGTATCTGTAATTAATTAAGTGAACCCGACCAGCTACTATCGCGGCAGCTAAATCAAATGGGGCATTATTTTCACAAGGATAAGGATGTGGGGAAATTTGTCAAACCTTGGCCAATGAGAGAAAAACCCATGTGTCTTCTTCCCTTGTCTTATTCCAACCACTTTCATTAAGAAAGGCTGCTGGTGGTTGGGGCAATTAATTGTTTTGGGGAGTGGGGTGGCAGGACTGTCAGTCCTCACCCACACGCACACTCCACCACAGTGTTTGACTTCACAATGGCAGGGGAAAAACTTTCACGCTCTCTCCAATTTTGGGGGACCTCACAATTTTGTTGTTCATCCCTCACATAGACATTCTCCTCTCCACGACTGTGCTGAAGGCTCACGCACTTCCCATTCGCGTCATTCCTATTGTTGTTCATCCACGAACAAATACGAAGCTATTTTTCCTCACGCGGGACCTCCACAATCTGTTCCTTCCTCACGGTCTGCTCACATCCATGCACAGGTATTCTTCTGTTTTGGGGCTCACACAGCGAGCTGGGAATTGTGTATTTTTCATCCACGATTTTCCCTGTGAAGGGCCATTCGGGTGGTCAGTCATGTGTATGTTTTTCCTTACCAATTCGTGGCCTGTACATATGTTTCCTCTGCCTAGCTGTGAAGTTGGTTTTTCTTTCCATCCTCGGACTGTGTAAGTTCCTTGAAAATTCCACTGCTTAGATTGGGTCATTGACTTTCCCACGATGTTGGTTTTGGTTGCTGTGGTCGTCCTTACGTTTTGGGGGTTGTTCTAAATTTGTTGGAGAGTCATTTTGGCCATGATAGGGCTAATAATGACTCAGGGAATGTTTTCCCTGTCTTAAGCTGTATCAGCTGATTGATTGCCTGAGTGCAATGGTTGGTCCTCGGACTGTGTAGGGAGTAGGGACGTTGGTTTAGATTTGCTTGATAAACTTGGTGGCTGGAAACCACACAGACAGAGCTAGAGGGCTGGCCTTCTTCTCCATCACCCCTGAATAGCACTGGAAGGGAATGCAGGGCCTGAGGGACTGTGTAGCAGAGAAGGGACTGATTCCTTGTGTTGGGTGTGTTTGGGTGTGTTAGAGGTCATGCTAGTTCTGGTGTAGGTGTTCTTGGCTCTGTAATGAGCTCACCAACTTAGAAATTTGCCTTCTCCATCTCCTTGATGGCCTGATAAACCCAACTGTGTTGGCTTGGCTGTGTTTTGTATACCCTTGGCTATGTGTAATCCTGCTAGTTCCGTTATTCCTTGGAGAATCATGCCCAGCTCGGGGGTGGCAATGTTGCTGAGAGATTAAGGAGTACACTGGCCTATGGTTGGGTGGAACGTTGTAGCGATGTAGCTGGTTGCGGATCGAGTTCATCATAAGATAAGTGATTTTGTCCATTTTACTTCTGCAACTGTAAATTCTGTTAATGAAAATGATGAACATGTTAANGTGCCTGATAGATGTTTGCTTCTGTGCATGATAAATGTTCATGTGTGTATGTTTAAGCATTATGTTTTAGCAATTTTGTGAATGTACATGTTCATGGGGTTCTTAGCCCGGGTGATTGAAGCTTGTAGTCGCGTCCTCTTCGCCGGTCGGAGGCATGGGTACGTGACAAACTCAACCATGATTATTTATATTGTGCATAAAAAGTAGTGTAGGAGGTGATTTGTCATATATACCTACCTCATAAAATGCCTAACTCATAATATTTTAATATATCTTATATTTTTGTAGTACATCTCTTAGGAGGCCCATTTTTTACCTCAAATTCTCTCTAATCTGGGCCTACGATTTTCTGGGCATCAACAAAAATCTTTACCCAGATGTGTGTGTGTGTGTGTCTGTGTGTGTGTGAAAAATAATATCAAAACCAATATATATGTGTCAAATATACATCAAATCAATCCAATATATACATGTAAAAACTACTATAAGTTATGTCCCCCACCCGAAAACTACTATAAGCTATGCCCCCCACCAAAGAGAAAGACATCGGTATGTAATGTCCCCAACCCAACTAATTCCAAAGGCACTAGGAAGCCTAACACTCCCTATTGTGCATACTATTGAATATAATTATGTTGAAATTGTAAACATTGATTGTACATGAGTACGGCACAATAATTGGTAGCTCCATTAACCATATAATGATTAGAAACATACAATTATCCCATGCACTTGATAACAGTTGTTGGAATGTAATATTATTGTAAATATTCAACTTCCGTTGTTAGCATCCACTTGTATATCAATATGGGGATATTAGTCTTATTACATGTGTGTTTATTGGTGCGGTTTACTAGTAAGTAATAAGAGCATTAAATACACATCCACATGCTACAATATATAGTCCACACAAACATGGAAAAATTGAGACACGAGATTCCATCTACAGCCTTCAAAATTAGATCCTATGGTTGTCCCTTACAGCCATATTTTACTAGTAAAATCAGACTTTATGGTTACCCTCCCTCCATCCATTAGTCACTAATACAAATCATATTTATGCCTATTAACTACAACCATCCAACACTAATACCACATATTGTTATGGTTGTTATTTACAACCATCTAAATGCATACATCAAATCTCATGGTTTCCAGTGTCCACCTATAACCATTCGAATCATAAGAAAGAAGAGAAAGGATGGATGCCACCTACATCCATTCGAATCATGATAAAGAAGAGAAAGGATAGAAGAGAAGGTTTATAGATATCTGGATTTATAATGTATGAGTCCATCCATCTTGCATACAATCCATGAGCATAGGAACAATACAAATAAACCTCCAGAGGCACATATACATAGTAAAATAATATGAATAAACATATGAGCAAATGCTTATCTTCAAAGAAGGGCAACTGGCTCCATCAGGACAACTTTCCACCTAGCCATAGATACAGCCAAGTTGAATCTCACTTGAATAGGTCACCCTCGAGCTAAGGCCATCGATCCACTATTAGAGGCACACACAATCTAGTAATTCTCACAACTCCTCTTCCAAGAAACCATAATACTTCCCATTACTACTTTCCTATATGTCTCCACTACCTATGGGATGTGACTCCCTTCACCTAACTCGTCCCTTAGGGTATACCATCCCATTTCCTGGCTTCCTATGATAGAACCTAGACTATTAGAGTGAAATCAAGGAAGCGGGGGGGAATCCAACCATACTAACAATTTTATTGGATCTCGCAACAAACACTAATCTTCAACACAATCTCAATACTGTCAACACTCACAACACAATGAGATAGCACAAGTCAAGTGATCCAAAGTTCGGGATTATCTTCATCAAGGAGAGAGCATATGGATTTATAGCATAAGGAGGCCAACTATAACCCTAGGGGATGAACACAAATTAGAGAGAGGTAAGTTTAGGATTCATCATCGATACTTAACTCAAATTAGTGGAGTGGTGACTTAGTTAGGATATTTCCCTTCCTGGATTAGCACCATGAGGAGGAGTTACCAAAAACCAAGGAGTGGAGGACAATAATATCTCAAGGATATTTCACTAGTCATGAGGGGTGGAAGAGTGGATCCAATAGTATCATCAATGACCTGTAAGAACAAAAATAGGGGACTCTACCTAGATTTGGGGAGGAAGGGCACACTTTTGGAGGAGGAAAAAATGAAGGAGGTGGAAGCTAAAATATAGCTTACATCTCTTAAAACCTAAGGAGGGGGTGCCTTAGTGCAAGTGGGGCCCACAAAAGAGTATCCCTCATCCAAGGAGAGCACATTAGGAAAGGGGGGCCACTAAGGCATGAATAAGGTGTAATAGTAACTCCATAGGCATAAATAATCAAACATATGGTCTGTTGTACAATGTTTAGGTGACCAAAAACTCTAAAAATCACCAAGGTGCAAATATGAACTAGGATGAACCCAAAAAAAGATATAAAGTGATAGGAATGTCCCCATTCCCCCTCACACTATGGATTCCATGACCTCCCATACTCTTTTAGTTGTCTCTGTCAATCCAGTTGTTTATTTAGTTTAATAACAACAACAACTATGATAATAATAATAATAATAATGCCAAATTCCATGGTCATATTAACAAACAAATACTCGAAAGTCGGGGGCTTAACAACTGGGGTATACAAGTTCCTCCATCATATAACAATGTAGAAAGTATTGTCTAAGAAGGATGTGGCAGTTTGTCTAGTGTTGGAGTAGGAGATGATGGTTGATCTACTAAAATAGATGGTGATCGGTATGGTGCTAAACAAGGAGAAGGTGCTTAGTTTACTACCAGAGGAGAAGATGGTGGTTGGTTTGCTAGTGGAATAGGATATAATGGTCTATATGTTATACAAAATGGTGTTCAATCCGGTATTACATGAGGAGATGGTGGTCAATTTGTTGTTGGAGGAGATGGTGTATGGTCTGCTTCTAGAAGAGGATATAATGGTCGAAATGTTATAGAAAATGGTGTTCAATCTAGTATTATAGGAGAATATGGTGGTCGGTATGTTGTTGGAGGAGATGGTGTATGTTGAGAAGAAGAAGGTGGTGGAAAAGCATCATCATTAGCAAACAAATCCAAAGAAGAAGTTAAGCAACCCTCAAACTCTTGAGTACTTGAGGGAATTGACAACATGACACGTTAATAGTGGCATATCACAAGAAATGATCACTCATATTGCTATATTATCAAGGTATTGCATAATCTATTGATCTCATGCAAGGACCACTCTATGGAAATCCATTAGTGTGCATATATTATCTCTCTCGTGTTGATGGCATATGTGATCTACCTTGTAAGGCATGCCAAGTATCTACACCTATGGTGTCTCATCTACCTTAGTTGTCTCCTCATCATGTTGGAGAGGCACTTCCCCAACATATGTTCCAACAACTACAAATTAGTAAATAACAATAATTAGACAAGTTAAAATAATATATTACAATCAAATACATGTGCATTAAATAAGCAAAAAGATATGTAACTATATTAGTCAAAGATAATGATAATATTAACTCTCACATGTGTAGGATCAAATAGTGTAAATAGGATGTTCTAACTCCCCACTAGTCCATCCCTGCATATGGGTGTTATACAAGATTGAGAAAGTGATTATCCTCACTAGCTAATACATGCAATATCTCTGAATTGACCTACCTACAAGGACACTATGGTTGGATCGTAAAGCAGACATCTACCTCCACATGTGCATATGCACATAAGTCATTGACTGATCTATAATTGAGGGGCTAATTGTTCACTCGCCTCACCAACACAATTACTATGTGAAATAAAATTTGTTCTCTATTCTACGTAAAATTATTTGAATGGTAATGTTTCTATGCAAGTATTCATCAATAGCTATGGATGAGCTTTGTTTCTTCATTGGGTTCAAGACTTGTTGATTTGTTTATGGTGCTAAAGAAAAATAATTGAAAAGTCTATGTTTATATTTCCTACCCAATACAAATCTGTCAATACCATAATTTCAATCGCAACACAAACACTGATTAATAAATATGTTTAAGCAAATTCAAATCATCAATCTGCTCTTTTCAATGTGCATTCAAAACCTTCACACATGCATTCCTCTATATGCATATGCATGCTCCAATAGTAATAAATTTTCTATGTTGGATATATACATTGCTAGTTCACTATGCCTACACAATACTTTTCATATCATATATTTGTTCTTTGTGCTTGAAAGTGAGGTGAATAGAAAGCAGGCAATTAGGGTAAATGCACATTGTGTGAGGGTATCAGTGTAGGTGAGTTTCCCAATGTTTAAAAAACAAAACAATGCAACAAAATATGGCATGGCTAGCAATTAAACATCCAACACTCTAGTGTGATAACCAACTAACCAAATAATTATAATACCCAAGTAAAGAAGTACAACACTGACCAAAGAGGAAAACATTCTTAGGCAAATAGAATTCGCCAACAATGTTTCAAAATGCCCCAACACTATTAAACGTCCAAATACTAATAAATAACACCTCAAGCATTTCTAAATTTTCCCAACAATGATAAAAATTCCCCGTGACACTTCTAAATTCACCCAACTATGATAGAATTTTCTCCATGCACTTCTAAATATACCCATCTATGATAATAATAAAATGCCCCATACACTTCTATATTCGCCCAACAATGATAAAAATCCCTCAAGCACTTCTAAATTTTCCCAACTATAATAGAATTCTCCCAAGAAAGAAGAAAAATGCTCAAGCAATGAAGAGAACTCTTTAGGCAGAAGAAAATGCCCACGCAAGAGGAAAACATCCAGCTATATCTAAAACACACAATAAAGAGAAATTCATCCAATGACCATTAAAATTATTTTATAAGCTTCCTACATTGATGGAATATCTCTGAGATCGCAGCCATTAATTTTTGGGCTTGGAGTAAAATCAGGCGGTGTGAGGAAAAGGGTTGTCGAGACCTCCATTGCACAAGAGTAACCAACAATGAAGTAAATGTACAATTTTTTTTCATTATTCCATCAATCACACTTTCACCAGTCATTGATAATAATTAAAAACACAGAGGACCTTCTATTAAAATAAGTGGAAGTAATTAAAAATCAAGTACGAGCAATATACCAAGAACATAATGGACCCAAAATTTTACCCTGGAGAAACCCAAATAGGAAAACCAAAATTCAATGGTTGCTCAATCTTCTATTTCAACAATGTGTGGATTACAATGTGGCTTCACTACAGCTCATGCCTCTCTATGTGCCTTATCCTCCTTCTAGCCAAAGAACCTTAAAGAGTGATAATACAATGAACAAGGGTAAAGTCTTTTAGAAAGCCAACAACCATGGCTTTTCATTTCACATTCCCTCTCTCTCTCTCTCTTTCTACTAGTTTATTTTTACATTCAATTAATTAAATGCACATGATTTTCCATCTTATTCTACAGTATAATTTCATTCTCTTTTCCCTGGCCTATAGCCTTCTTATATTCCCAAATTATTTTTAAGTATTAAGGTTTACAACCATTGTTTTTATTTAGATCCATTTTTGGATCACACCTCCCAATTGAGAGGATTGATGTTCTCCAAAAGCTCAAGGAAACCAAACTGGATCAATGTGCATTATATCAACTTCTCTAAAACATGGACCCTAACCCTGGCTCTCGACTATAGATATAGCTTTGGTTCTATATCTAGCATTGTGGCTCTGACTATTGGATCTGGTCCTAGCTATGGCTCAACTCTTAGTTGTAGCTCACTATGTTTCTCTGCAAAAGTCTTCTCATTGATTCTCATCTCTATGCAATCCTTTTATTTGAACTCTAAACTCAACATCCATTCCCATCTCCCTCTCAAACTTGGAGATGATCCATATCGGTAGTTCAATGAAGCCAAGTCAAATTCTGGTCTTTGCTTGTTCAATGAAGCGAAGTTAACTCTGCACTGAGCAATATTTAGACCAAAAATATTTAATCAAAACTCGCTCCCATCCTCATCATGCATGTCTCTTGCATTCTCGGGCTCTCAAAATGGTCCATCTTAGCAGTCAATGAAGCCAAGTCAAATTATGGTATTCTTCCGTTCATTATTAAATGTATGTAGCACTCATTTGACAGTGAGATCCTAGTGAGCATATGGCATCACAAAGGGAAGTGTGGATCACCATCCCTTCTAGGATCAATTTCTTCCCAATATGTAAACAACTCTCTATTGGCAAGTCATTCTTCAACCAATATTCAATGAGTAAGACATCATCCCAAGAATGAGATATTATTATTGTTGGGATTATTATTAATCCTCCCTTTGATCACATAGTCTAATTGCCTATTTTCCTAGATTAGGAGGTCTTCATCACACCACTACTGCATGGGGGACACACCTAGGGGACATCTTCCACTTACCGCACATGATTGCATGAGTTTAGGAGCCCCAGGGACCAATCCCTATAATTTAGGAACCCACTCTGAGTACCACCAGCAGTCTCCTTTAGTGGACCTTGGTAGGTAAGAAATTATGTTAAATTGTGCTCCAGTTACTATCATTTAGATCACAATCAGTTATCCTAGTGCTAGTTTTCATGATTGAAGGGAGTGTGGGCGCCTTTTCTCACCTACCCTCATCAGTTAACTAATTGTAAACTAAGTTAGTTATATGGAGTTGCATTAGTGAGCTCAAGTGGTGATTTTTCCACACTGAGTTAGCTCCGGAGTCAGACTGAATTGGTAGATTTGAATCCTATATTTATCATTCAAATTATCCTATATGTACAACCAATGTATTCCATATTATTTATTGATTCGTGAATATAATCATATTATTCCAATTTTGTCTCCATGTCTGTGCAATTTTGTTTGATTAATTGAACAATCTATTGCTAAATTCTTCTCTCTCTTCTACAGCTTTCTCTTCCATTTGAATTCATGCATGTTGATGATCCTATGCTTCACGGAATTTAACACTTATGGTGTCCCCTTTTACCAAAATTCTACTTGCTTC
The DNA here is from genome assembly GCA_001517045.1 of Pseudotsuga menziesii. NCBI lineage: Eukaryota > Viridiplantae > Streptophyta > Pinopsida > Pinales > Pinaceae > Pseudotsuga > Pseudotsuga menziesii. The sequence continues at coordinate 74,685 of LPNX010584934.1, forward strand.
ATTGGTGAGGTTCAAATCTCGTGCCACTACAAATTTGTGGACAATTTCTATTCCTTTGTATGCCAAGGCAATGAGCTCTTCACCACTAGAATCATTTGCATCTTGTCATGGTAGAAATATCTACCATTATCATAGTTGTTGCTCCACATAGTTCTCAAGAATGCAGTTAACTATTGACCAAAACAACCAAACATATTAAGCAATGGTTGCTTCATACACTGTCATGGAGTACCAAGGAACCCCCAAGGTCACACCAACCATTGAAACATCCCCAAGAAAGGAATATTCTTCTGCAAGATGGAAGGAAATAATAATTGATGGGGTTTCTCTTAGTTCCTCCATCATTCTGCTATCCTCATCGATAGTGATGAAAACCTCATTTGTTGCTTTAGTACCTTGATCAACTATTACTCCTTGGATTAGAGATGGAAGCAAATCTTAATCTCCCTCATCCTGCAATCTCCACACTCTTCTCTTTGCTATATGGATTTTGGGGTGAAGCTCCAGATGAAATCTCCAACGCCTTTCTTCCCAATGTCCACTCAACTTACAATGGTGGCAAACGTTCTTGAACTTAATTGGACTGCTTAGCTAATTCCTAGCTTCTCCATTTTTCCCTAAGTTTGTTGATGGTTTGGGGAAGCATTTGTTTCACCCTTCCTATGAAATGGATATGGCTTGTTGCACATGGCTTGCTTCTCTTGATAAGAAGACACATAATGGCCTCTCTTTCCACAAAATTAACATGTTCTTGAATACCAAAAGTTATAATCTCTATGGCCTTTATTTTTGAAACAATGACAAATTAGGGATGCCTTATCTAATGTATACCACTTGGTATTCTTACTCTTTCTATGGATGATTGGTTTGACACATTTTCTAAATGATGGTGGAGGATGAGTATTCAAGTTCTTCTCATCATTTCCCTTCTTCAATATGTCACAAGAAGGTTGAGGAGGTACTAGACCGCTACCTTCACTTATTGTTGCTATTTCTATTGATGAGATTTCCAATTATGTCGTGCCTTGCACCTTCACACAAGTGGTCTTCATCGACATAGACATTTCCATTCTACCATCAAAACCTAGGCTTTCATACTTTTCCCTTGGTTCAACTACAATAGGGTTGAGATTTCCTTGCCTTTGTTTACCTATCCCTTATCCATCATAACCCATTTGTCTTAACATTTTCAAACCAATTCCTCTCGTATGCCTTTTACATTCACAACATCTTCTTGAGGAATGTATAAACAAGGTGAACTTATCTTTGTGGTCTCACTCATGGTGTTGGCTTCAACAGTGGTATTGGAAGGTGGCTTTGCTTCATGGTGCCCTTTGAAAACTACTTCTAGCTTTGTTTAGGATTCCTCCTTCTCTACCAACTCTTGTTGTAGTTGTGCCATCATCTGAGTGAGCCTATATTATTTCCATCTATCCAATTGAATGGCCTTCTCACCAAGTTGTACAAGTTATACTCTTTGATTATCCCAATCTGTTATGGTTGTAGTGAGGTTATCTTGGCATTTTTCAAACTTATTCTTTAGCAATGGCAGTAGTTTTAAAGAGGTATTAAGTTGCTTCTCCATATTTGTTATATTTTAGTGGACATGCTCCTTAAAGCGCTCATTTTTTTCTTGAAACTGAGCATCAGTAGCCTTCAAGTCCTCCAACCTCTACTTGTTTTCCTTATTATGATTAATTATAATCCTCCCTTGACCACCATATTCTAAATGTCATTTCCTAGCTTAGGAGTATGTTGCCACTTCACTAGTGCCATGGAGAAATCATATGGGTCCCACCTACCACTTGATGCATCATTTTGCATGATTTCAGGATCTCTAGAGCTCAATCCCTATAATTTAGTAACCCAAACTAAGTCATGGGAGTCCCATCATCAGTTCACCCTAGTCTATGTTGAGTTATCCTCTGATGGGCATCAATTAGTTAATCTCAAGTTATCCTAGCACCACATATTCTTGAATTAAGGAGGTTAGGCACATTTTCCTACCTACCTTTATTAGTTAATTGATTGTGAACTGATTTAGTTGTCTTCAGTTAAACTAGTGAGCCTCCAGTGGTGATTTTCCCATAGTTAGTGAGCTCTAGATTCAGTCCAAGTTGTGGAATTCGAATCACACATAGTGTATTTGAATCTTCCTTATTGTATCATCATTGTATTACACAGATATTAATGATAATGGGAGTAATTTTATGCTGACCTGCAATTTTTTCCTCTTGATTGTTCAATTTCACCATGATTGTTTGATTATACACTGAATTTATTTTTCCTTCTTCAAACTTATTTCACAGTAAGGTTCAAATAGAATCCTGGAGATCCTAAGCATTTATAAATTAAACATGGTATCAGAGCATGTAATCAGGCCAAATTCAATCCTCGAAAACTTCCATTGATACACCAGAAGCAACTAGGTTCCACATAATTCCTAGTATATGTGCCTTACTCCCTCTATATTTTATCAAGAGAAGTATAGCCAGGTGTGAAGCACCATCATAAAGTGCACATGTCAAAGTAGAGAGTGATTGAATTGGTTTTCCTTGGAATTGAAGTTTTTTTTGCAGGTAATTGAAGAATTCAAAAGAATTGAGTTGCCCCTGAAGCTACAAGATGGAGAATTCGGCAATCTTGACACCCAGGATCCTCACGCCCATCAACTATCTTGATTGGAGGGATGATATGCAAATTGTGTTGTGCAACAAATTTTTGTACAGGGTCACTATGGACAAGGAGGTCAAACTCCAACACCCTGTTGAGAAGTCGAAGTATCTAAACAAGCTGCATGAAGCATTTGGATTCATGTGCATTCATATCTCTGGGGAGTTACTCTTCCATCTTGATGGATTAAAAACTCCAAAGGAAGTGTGGAAGAAATTCAAATCACTGCTTGGAAAGTAGGATTAGCTGAGAGGCCATGTTCTGGAGAATGAGTTGATTTCTCTTCAACCTAGCAACTTCAAAACCATCTAGTGATTTTTCTCCAAATTCAAATCCTTTGCCATGCAGTGCAAGCCATGTGTGATTGACAAGAAGGATGAGCAATTGGTACTCTCCATTTTGAGCAAACTTGGCCCAAAATTATCAGTGTTTGTATCCACCTTTCACTTCGAGATACTAAAAACTCCAAATTGGAAAATTCCTTCACATAATCTCTTATTCCAAAACAAGATAAGTTGATATAGATGGGAGCCTTCAGATCCTCCATAAATAAATCTCTTGTGGTTGGGGAGACAAATAATGCACAAGAAAAGAGGAATCGGAAAGGAAAGGATAAGAGGAACACTGAATTCAAACCAAATGAAGAGTTTGATCCATCAGATGAAGCCTCGGGCTCTAAGAAGGATGAACATCAAAGGTTTGATAAGGGCAAGTGCTCCTACTATAATAAAGGAAACAATATAGAGAAAGGTTGTATGAAGAATACCATAGATCAGATGTCAATACTCCTTGAACAACATAATATTTCCCTCCCTGAAGGTGCAAGGAAGGATTATTCTGGAGACAAGACTGAATATCATGAGAGATGCCATGCACTGAAGGCTAGATTCTCAAAATCTCATGCCTTCATCATTGACTCGGAAGCCTCCAATCACATGGTTGCATCCAAAGAATCATTCTGAAGGGAAGGGTACAATAAAAACATCTTATATGTTCCCTCTTTAGTAGAAAAATTTTTGTATGTATATGAGATGACTCATACAGGCTCACCAAAGCAAGTTGTATTTGATCCTGACTCAATGGAGATCTCAGATATCTCAACTGAGAAGTTGATAGCAAAAGGTTTTTTGAACCATGCCTCTAAGGCATATGATTTCTCACATTTTTTTCCATACTCAGATCCAATGCAATCTTAGCCGCCATTTAAAAGGGAAGGTAAATTCATTCTACCTAAACCATTTACATATGATGATGTTTCCATTAATGTTTCATATTCAAAATATGAAGCAGAGGACTAAGTTGAATCTGTTTTTGGAATTGAAGATGAAGTTCAATCAATTCCAGATCCAGATACAATCCCTACTCCTAATCCTAGGCCTAAATGGGATCAAAAATTCATTGAGGTTGTTGGTAACATGATTGGATATTCACTTAATAAAAGGAGAACCAAATCTCATATTAAAAATGAGAGCCTTGTGTTATGTCAAGCAAATCCACTTCTCCTAGAGAGGTGTTATAAACTCCCAGAGAGATTCTACATTATGGTGAGGTATGATCAACAGTTCTGTAAAATGTCTTGTCTTGATCCACCAAGATAGGAAGGCATGGATAAGGAATATGAGTCACTGGAGAACAATGAGATAGTGGATCATGTCTCTCGTCCTCCATAAAGAAGAGACAAAAGTAACTTTCTACATGGTAAATTGGAAGAAATATACATGGAAAAACCTAAGGGGTACACTGATCATTCTCTCTTGACCTGCAAGCTAAGGAATCTATTGTATGGGATCATGGAATCCCAAGTTCAACTCTTCCATATTTTCTTAGAGGTTTGAAAGATGCAAGTTTGGCTACAAAAATAGCAACACTTCTTCTCCTATTTGGCATCATATTGGAATAAGGTGGAGAGGCTCACATGCACTGTACCAGGGAAGTAGTGCACACAAGGACCATCACACTGCATTCCCACTCTATAGAAGTGTAGACTGCAAAAAAAAATCACAAATTTTTTACTCAAGAGAAATTTGTCTCTTGGTGTATAAGCTTGATCCAGCTCCCTATTATTCAATTTTTTTTTGGTGGGGGGGNGTCCAATTGGATTAAGGGGGGGTGTTAGAACTAATTATAATCCTCCCTTGACCACCATAGTCTAAATGCCATTTCCTAGCGTAGGAGTATTTCACTAGTGCCATGGGGGACTCATATAGGGCCCACCTATGAATTGATGTGCTAGTTTGCATGGTTTTATGAGCTCCAGAGGCTAGTCCCTATAATTTAGGAACCCACACTAAGTCATGGGAGTCCCATCATCAATTCACCCTAGTCTATGTTGAGTTGTCCTTCGATGGGCATCACTTAGTTCATCTCCAGTTATCCTAGTGCCACATTTGCATGAATTAAGGAGGTTAGGCACCTTTTCCTACCTACCTTAATCAGTTAACTTATTGTGAACTGATTTAGTTGTCTTCAGTTAGTGAGCCTCCAGTGGTGATTTTCCCACATTTAGTGAGCTCTGGAGTCAGTCCAAGTTGTGGAATTCAAATCACACCTAGTGGATTTGAATCATCCTTATTGTATCATCATTGTATTACATAGAGATTAATGATAATGAGAGTAATGTTATGCTGACCAATTTTTGCCTCTTGATTGTTCAATTTCACCATGATTGTTTGATTATACACTGAATTTCATCTTCCTTCTTCAAACTTATTTCAAAGTGAGGTTCAACCAAAAGCATGAAAATCCTAAGATTTACTAAATTAAACATGCCTTACCCATGTTAAGGTCTACAGTGTTCTCTTCAAAGTTATGGCTTGTGGAAAGTTCTTTTTCTAGTTCATTTGATCTTTGCCTTCAATACATTATTTCCCCTTGGAACTGCTTATTGAATTCTCAAATCTCCTCTAGCTTCTTTATCTTCAAGGTTTTTCCCATGGTGAAATATTATTTATTCTCCAAGTACTATGAATTGTGTCACGATCAATGATACAACCACTCTGATACCATGTGATCCATGATCAAGGGGCTTATAGTTCACTCGCTTCACCAACACGGATACTATATAGAATAAAATATGTTCTCTATTCTCAGTAAAATTCTTTGAATGCTTTTGCTTCTCATGAACAATTCATCAACAGGCATTAATGAGTTATGTTTCTTCGTTGGGTTCAAGACTAGGTTGCTTTGTTTATGGTGCCAAAGAAAAATAATAAACACTCTATGTTTATATTTCCAACCCAATACAAATATGTCAATACCAAAAGTTCAATCCCGACAGAAAGACTGATTAATAAATCTATTTATGCAAATTTAGATAAACAGTCTGCTCTTTTCAAATGTGCAGTCACAACCTTCATACAAGCATTCATTTGTATGCAAATGCATCCTCTAACAATAATAAATCTGCTATGTTGGAGTATACCTTACTTGTTCACCATTCCTACACAATACATTTCACAACATATCTATGTTCTCTATGCTTGGAAAGTGAGGTGAACATAAAGTAGGTAATTAGGGGAAATGCATAGCCTAAGGGGATATTGTTGTAGGTGAGTTTCTCAATGTTTAACAAATAACACAATGCAACATAAGATGATATGGATAGCATTCAAACACCCAATACTTAGGTGTGCTAACCAACTAACTAGATAATTATAATGCCCATGCAAAGAAGTACAACACTCAACCAAAGAGGAAAACATTATTAAGCAAAATCCATTTTCCTATCAATGTTTGAAAATGCCCCAGCACTACTAAAACATCTATATATTGATAAATAATACCATAGCCACTTATAAATTTTCCCATGAAGGATAAAATTCCCCCAGACACTTCTAAATTCTCCCAACTATGATATAATTCACCCCAAGCACTTCTAAATTCGCCTAGATATGATTAAAAATGCCCCAAACACTTCTAAATTCGCCTAGATATGATTAAAAATGCCCCAAGCACTTCTAGATTTTCCCCACAATGATAAAAACTCTGTGTGCACTTCTCAATTCACTCGGTCATGATAGAATACTCTAGTAATTAACAAAAAATTACTAAACAATGAAGAGAATGACCCAGGAAAGAAGAAAATGCCCAAGCAAGAGAAAAACGTCCAACTGTAATTAAAACAAACAAGTGAGAGAAATTCACTCAACAATCATGGAAACAATTTTTTAAACTTCTTACATTGATGCAACAACTCTGAAATCTCTACCGTTGATTTCTAGGATTGGAGTAACATTAGACGGTGTGAGGAAAATATTTGTTGGGACCTCCATTGCACAAGAATAACCAACAACGCAGTAAACCTACAAATTTGGTTTTCATAATTCTCTCATTCACACTTTCACGATTCACTAATAGTAATTAATAACACAGAGGATCTTCGATTAAAATCAATGGTAGTTATTAAAAATGAAGTACGGGGAACATACTAAGAACATAATGGACACAACCCTAAAAACCCAAATCGGAAACCCGGCTTTCAATGGTTGCTCAATCTTTTATTTCAACAATGTGTGGATTACGATGCAAATTCACTATAGGTCATGGATCTCTCTGTCTTCTCCTCCTTCTATCCAAAGACCCTTAGAGAGTGATAATACAATGATATATAAGAGAGCTAGGTATAATGGGAAATTCCACAACCATGGATTTCGTTTCCCCTTCCATCTCTCTTTTTCTCTCCTAATTTATTTTTCCATTCAATTCATTAAATGCTCATTCTTTTTGTCTTATTCTACAGTGTAATTGCATTGTCTTTTTCCTATCATATAGCCTTCTTGTATTGCCAAATTACTTTTTAAGTATCGAGGCTTACAACCTTATTTTTTCTTCAGATTCGTTTTCAGATCATTGACCTCAGAGTGAGGCAATCAAATGTAGGTCATGTCACCACAAACTACTGAAAAAGTTAAATAAATAACTATAAAAGCAAAGGGGAAAACGATCATGCCATCAAACACAACATGACAACGATTTAGAGCAAAATGCAAAGGTCGTAAAAGTGGAAAACCAACTAACATTAAAAGGAAAACACCTTCTAGGGGAGGTTTTTAGTGTTACAAGGTTAGGAAAATTTATCAAAAATACCTCCACTAAAAATTACGCAATTGGTAATAGAGGGTTTAATAGATTTTCACTATAACTAAAAAAATTTAACAGCCCTAGGTTTTTTATTTAGTGCACTTAAAACATTAAGGTGCACCAATGCAGAACTATTTTAATATGCACCAATGCTCCAAAGACATAGGAGCACTGATTTTCTAAGGATATTTTGAGTACCAATGCTCCAAGACCAAAGGGGAGTACTATTGTTGCACCCATTCCCAAAAGAGAACCATCAATAAGCATATATCTTGGAGTAGCACTAGTGCACCCATTCCTAAAATAGAAACATTGATGCACACATATCTTATAGGAGCACTAGTGTGCCCATTCCTTAAAAAAGCATTGGAGTACACATAACTTGTAGAAGTGTCAATGACCCCATACCTAAACGATGAGCACAGGTGCAACCACACCAATGTGAAGCACCTATGTCGGTGTTCCAAGACCAAAGTGAAACATTGATATCAGTGCTCTATGATTAAGAGGATCACTAATTCTCCAGTGATTAAATATAAAACTAGTTATATCAAAGAATAAATCAATTATTTACTATCAAAAAAATATTTGTGATTAATCACTTATTAATATTTTTAGTCAATTTTTCAAAATTTTCAAATAGTTTGTTTTGTATATAATAATTTTCATATTTGCTTAATATTGATCGATTGAATTTAATTAATAAATAGATGATAATTAAAATATAATGATAACATAACTTTTATTTAAATACTTAAAGTTAATATAAATCCTCACACTTATTTTAAAGATTCTCTTATTTTCATTTTGAAAAATGAAAAGCCTTGCATAATACTAAAAAAATATTATAATTTTGATTATTTGAAATAAAAAAAATTATAGATGAAAGCATATGAAATAAGACATCAGAAATAAATAGAAGAAGAATATTATGAAAATGTACAATAACTAATATTGAAATGTTAATCGTTACTCTATAGTAATGATAGTGAAACCACCCATACAAAACCATAGTGACTGTCAAACCACTTAATAAGTGGTTCTACTATAATTACAAAATCACTCAATTATTACATGAGAAATTTTTTATAATAATAATAATAATTTATTTTTAAGGTCACCGCCAAGCGAGACACCAATTTGGTGTATGAGACTCCCTTGTTAGTGGGACAAGGGAACCACCTCTACACAACAATTTAATTACTAAAGTCTGTAGAGGTGTACATACCCTACCCCCATCCAGTTTTGAACCTATGACCTCTTAGGAGGAAACACATACTCTTAATTGTTAGGCCCACAATAAAATATCTCCAAAATCACTATCCGCTAAAAGTAATATGCCCAAAGAGGAAAAGTGACGCTCTCAAACCAAGTAAAAGCACTAGTAGCTTTGGTGATCCAAGAGAAAAATGGAGCATTGGTGCTCCTATACGAAAGGGTAGCATCAATGCTCCAAGAACACCAAGAAAAACACCACCTAGTCAAAAAAACTCATGAACTTCCACAGAAATGGAGGTGAAAAGCCCTTTGGACGTGCAAAAAAAGTGTGCCCATTTCTTAGTCGAGCTTACTCCTCATTTTCTATCCATGCTCGTTGATGTAAGCTCTAAAAAAAATCCAACATTAAGCTACAAATAAAGGGAAAACCATCAAAGGAATTCAAAAAAAAAACAAGAAAAACCAACTAAAAATAAGAAACAATATTGAGAAATCGAAATGACATGAAGAATCACTAATGGGGATATACAACCATGTTGCAGAAAAATGTACCCCTTTCTATTGGTTGAAATTTCCCATCATTTTCTAGCGATATATGTTGATGTAAAACCCTAAACAAAACCTATCATTAACCTTCAAAACAAAGGAAAACCCCTCAAACTCACACACACACACACACACACATAGAGAAAGAGAGAGAGATCAAATCAAACAAGAATAAAATCAAACAACTATATTGATAAATGGAATAAAATAGAAATAAAATCAATGACAATAATAAATAAGATATTGATGAGGGAAAAATTGGTTGGTTGGCCACAATACTCTTTATCTTTCCATGCATTCATGGATACTTGTATAGCAATCTCATGTAGAGGTACCTCCTATTCCTCTTCTCTCATGTGAAATGAAGAAATGAAATGAACCCTCGTTTTTTACTCTTTTAAAGAGTCATCTTTACGTTTTTCCTTCTTCTTTAAATAATTTTAAAAATATGAATCATTGTTTGGTGCTTAGACATATTATGAGCATCAACACACCCATACCTAAATAGGAGCATTAGTGTGTCCACGCCTTATAGGTTTTAGGATTAATTAATCCTCCCTTTACCCACATAGTCTATTTGATTCATATTTCCTAGCTTAGGAGGTCATCATCACCCACTAGTGCATGGGGGACACACCTAAGGGTCATATTCCACTTACTGCACCTGATTGCATAAGTTTAGGATCCCTAGGGGCCAATCCCTACATTATAGGAGTCCACTCTAAGTGCCACCAACAATCACCTTCAATTGCATGTGGTAGGTAATCAATCATGCTCAGTTATGCTTCAGTTACCATCAGTTAGATCATAGTCATTTAAATTAGCACCATTTTGCATGATTCATGGGAGTGTGGGTGCCATTATTCACCTACCATCATCAGTTAATTGATTGTAGAGTGATTTTGTTATCCAGAGTTAAACTAGTGAGCTCCAACTGTCATTATTTCCACACTGAGTTAGCTAACCAGTCAATTTGAGTTGGTGAATTTGAATCTTATCCACATTATTTGAATTCTATTTTATTGTATGACCGTTGTATTACTGATAAATTAGTGAAGATTGATGTAATGATAATTTGATCAATACTTGTCCATTTGTGTGAAATTTCTGTCATGAATTTGTTGTTCAGTTTACATTGATTTGATAATTTCCACTGCATACTTCTTTTTAGATAGCTCTCATTTTGGATTGTATATCTATAGTTCATGAAATTTAACATGGTATCAGAGCCTATGTTTAGGTCAACAACAAACCTCCATGCTTGCACCAAAAGAATCTGAGTTTCCACATAATTCATGGAATCATTGCATTGCTCCATATGGATTCTATCCAGAGAAGTATATTCAAGTGTGACGGACTCTGAAAAAAGTGCACTTGTCAAGGTGGAAAGTTTTGAACTGATAAATGTTTGTGAATTGAAGTTTATTTTGCAGTGATTTTGCAGGTACCTACGTAGCTCTTGAATATTTGTTGATCATCATACATTGAAATGGAGAATTCATCTCCTCTATCACCTATAATCCTTACACCCTTGAATTACATTGATTCGAGGAAAGATATGTAGATAGCCTTGTGCAACAAAGGAATGTTTAGGATGACAATGGGAAGATAAGTAGAGCCCCAACATTATGTTGAGAAATTCAAGTTTCTGAATAAGCTAGATGAAGCCTTCGGCTTCATGTGCATCCACATCTACAGGGAGTTGTTGTTCCATCTTGAGGGAGTCAAAACTCCGAAGGAAGTATGGGACAAGCTTGAATATTTGTTTGGAAAATAAGATGATCTAAGAGGATAGATCCTGGAGAATGATCTCATTTCACTCCATCTCAGCAACTTAGAGACAATTCAACAATTCTTCTCGAAATACAAATCCCTAGTCTTGCAATGTAAGCAATCTGGGATAGAGAGGAAGGATGAGAAGCTTGTGTTGTCAATTATGAGCAATATTGGCTCAAAATTCTCAGTATTTGTATCCACATTCCACTCTAGAAGAGTATCCATACCAAGTTGGAAAATTCCTTCTCTAGATGCATTTGCATAGGCTTTAATACAAGAGAAAGACAAATTGATTCAGATGGTAGTGCTCAATGCCTCCAAGAATCAAGCCCTCTTATTTGGAGACTTTAGGAATGTGCAAGATAAAGGGAAGAAAAAAGGAAAGCAGAATAAAAATGTTGATTCAAATTCAAAGGAGAATCATAACCCTTCCGATGGAGCCTCGGGTTCCAAAAGGAATAACAATGAGAAATTTGAGAAAGCTAAATGATCCTACTGTATGAGAGGCTTTCATCCAGAGAGTCATTGTATGAAGAATACCATTGATCAAATGGACAAAAACCTTGAGCAGCACAATATTTCCCTCCCTAAAGGTGCAAGGAAGACTGACTCTGGAGAAGAAAATGAAGATCATAATGAGAGATGCCATGCATTGAAGGCTAACTGTTCAAAATCGCATGCCTTCCTCATTGATTTGGAAGCCTCCAATCATATGGTTGCATCTAGAGAATCATTCTCTTCATTACAAACTAATGATGGTCCTAGTATTCACATGGGTGATGACACCCTAATTCAAGCTGAAGGAAAGGGTTATATCAAGTTAAAACATGGAGTGTTCAGAAATGCACCATGTGTTCCCTTCTTCACTACAAATTTGTTATTTGTATATCAGATGACACATATTGGACCATCAAAGTGAGTAGTATTTGATCCTGACTCAGTCGATATCAGATATATCTCAACTATGAAGATTATAGTGAAGGTTGTTGCAAAGCATGCCTCCAAGGCATATGAATTCTCACACTTTTTGCCATACTCAGATCCAATACAACCTCAGCTACCATTCGAAAGGGGAGGTAAAAAAAAATTATCTACACCTTTTTTTTAATGATGTATTGTCTAATGTTTCATATTAAGAATATGAGGAACAAGATCAGCATGATCTTGATATTGAGATTTAGTCTCAAGAGTATCTAGATCCAGATCCATCTCCTATTCCAAATCAGAAGCTTAAATGGGCCCAAAAGCTCATTAAAGCAGTTGGGAATGTTGTTGGGGATTCATATGATAGAAGAAGAATGAGGTCCCAGTATCATAATGAACATGTTGTGCTCTCTCACTCAATTTCACTTCCTTTAGTGAGGTTCAACAAGCTTTTTGAGAGATGCTACTTGATGGTGAGGACTGATCCACAATTCGGCCCACTGAAGAACAAATTGGATCAAGTCACTAGTCCTCCATAAAGAAAAGACAAAAGACAGCAAACCTTCTCCTGTTTATCATCAATAGAAAGAATATGGAAAATTTCACATGCACAGTCGCAGGATGTTGATGCACAGAAGAACCAATATTCTGCATTACTGCTCAACAGAGTTACAAATTGCATCAATTTTTTCACAAGTTTTTGCTTAAAGAGAAATGTTTTCTCTTAAGTATGGAAGCTTGTTTCCTGATTACATGCTTATTTTGAGGGGGAGGTTCCCATTAGGTTTTCCCCACTTTCCTTGTTTATTAAGCAGTATTTTATTTTATTTTAGACTGTATGGGTGACTTTTGGCCCAGTTGTCAGTGCCCAAGTTGTCCAAAGTTACGATTAATGGGGGTGTTAGGATTAATTAATCCTCCCTTTACCCACATAGTTTATTTGATTCATTTTTCCTAGCTTAGGAGGTCATCATCACCCACTAGTGCATGGGGGACACACCTAAGGGTCATCTTCCACTTACTGCACCTGATTGCATAAGTTTAGGAGCCCTAGGGACCAATCCCTACATTATAGGATCCCACTCTGAGATCCACCAGCAGTCATCTTTAGTTGCATGTGGTAGGTAATTAGTCATGTTCAGCTATGCTTCAGTTACCATCAGTTAGATTACAGTCAGTTAGATTAGTGCCAGTTTTCATGATTCATGGGAGTGTGGGCACAATTATTCACCTACCCTCACCCACCATCAGTTAACTGATTGTAGACTGATTTAGTTATCAGGAGTTAAACTAGTGAGCTCTAGTTGTGATTATTTCCACACTTAGTTATCTAACCAGTCAGTTTGGGTTGGTGAATTCGAATATTATTTGCAGTATCTGAATTCTATTTATTATATGACCATTGTATTATTGATAAATTAATGAAGATTTATGTAATGATAATCTGAGCAATACTTGTCTGATTTGTGTGAAATTTTTGTCATGAATCCGTTGTTTAGTTTACATTGATATGATAATCCCATTGCATACTTCTTTTTAGATAGATCTCATTTTGTCTTGTAGATCTATGGTTCATGAAATTTAACATTAGGAGCGTCCATGTGCCCACACCTTAAATAGGAGTACCAATGTTCCCATACCAAAAAGGAGTACCAATGTTCCCATACCAAAAAGGAGCACTAGTGCACTCATACAAAAGAGGAGCACCAATGCTCCAATATCACTAGAGAAAAACACTATGTTCCATAGATAAACCTCATGAATTTGAAAATAAAGGAGGTGAAAACACTTGTGGATATCCACCCATGTTGCACAAAACTATAATATTTTCATTGTTGAACTTGTTTTTCATTTCCTAGCTATCTATGTTGATGTAAATCCCTAAAATAAATCCACCATTAACCTTTAAAAAAAACCTCATCCCAACTAAAAGAAGAAGCAAAACTAACTAAGTAATTACGAAAAATAGTGTGAATGGAAAAGAGTAGAAACAATGGGATGAAATGAAATAATGAAGAGGAAAAAAATGGTTACTCAACTGCAATATCTTTGTCTTTCCCTGCATTCATGGCTATTTTTATTGCATTCTCTTATATATCCACCTCCTCTTCCTTTTCTCTCTTATATAACCATATGAAATGAATACATGAAATAGATGCTCTATTTTTCATCTTTTTAAAATTCATCTTTAGGTTTTTCCCACCTCTTGTTCAGTGCACAAGTGTATTGGGAGAACCAGTGAGCCCATAGCGAAATAGGAACATAGATACACCAAAACCTCAAAAAGGGACACCAGTGCACCCATACCAAGATGAGTATTGGTGTGCACGCACCTTAAATAGCAACATTGATGCATCATTACCAAAGAGGAGCACTAGTGTGCCCTTTGGAAAGATGAGAATTGATGCTTTTGGGGGAATATTGGCTCTTTAGTGCACATGGTTCATGGTGCACTAGTGCTCCTAAACCAATGTGAAACACAATTTCTCTAGGACCAAAGAGGAGCACCATTGTATTTTAGGGTTGATGACACTTCAATGTGCATTGGTATTGAAGCATCGATATGCCTATACCAATGTGGAGAACTAGCGTGTCATGACCAAAGTGGAGTGTTTATGTCTTTTTGGCATGTTGTTGCTATGGTTCACTTATAGTCATGAAGCACCAATGTGTTTGATATTAAATCGCAATGGTGCACCATAATTGTTTAGGTACACCGATAAAAAAACATATGCTAAAACCTTTGGTCGCTCGCCTCCACTAGCAACCTCTACTATAAATTGAGAAGAGAGAATTTTGGGGGAAATTTTTCGTAAAAACCTCCACTAAACATTGTTTTTCTTATCGTGTAACCAATGTGGGCCTTTAAACTAAACTATGTGCACGGTGCATCAAATGGAAACTAATGCATTACCCATTAAAGGTATATTGTGTCAATGTTGTAACCATGAGCGATAGGCACCTAACATCCTCTGCACCAAATGCATGTAAACACAATTGGCCACTAGCAACTTGGAAGGCACTAGGTTCAATGACAACCACATTAGCATATCTCTACACATATGCCAACTTGACATCTCTCGCAACACGACACAACAGATCAAGGAACTAGAGAAAATCCTCCCTCTTATAGAAAACTTGGTGATAAAATAAATATCCTTCTATGTGGGATGGTACCATACATCAGGATTGACCCTTAATGGCTACCTATCATGATCTTAATAATAAATCAACTACATCAACAAGCATGTGTTCCCCTTGATCGATGTAACCTTGTCATAAAACTCAATGAGGCAAACAATCCCCAAAAGGACATGAATATGTGTTGTAATAGGATGAGAGTACATATCCCTCTCCCTCTCTTTAGCCTCCCACCCACGTACAAATTTGTACATGTTGATCCATTGTTGTTGTCGTCGTCATTGTTGTTTTTATCCACATACAAATTTCCATATATATCATAAACAATCTATATGAAAATACCTTTGTAAAATCCATGAAAATTTGAAATAATTTTTTAGTGGTGACAAGTCAATGGAGAAGGCATTATCAACTTCCCATATCCCATGAGGATTATACCTTTATAACCAAATCTTGAAATGTATCCAAGAAGAATAAACATTCGGTGCACAAGAAAATAGAGCTTGCCTCCAACCTTAGCACCTCATCCATGTACTTAATTTACTCCATACCATCAATACTTCTTCACACCAAAATAAATATAATAAAAAAATTATGGATTGCAAGGATGGGATAGGAATTGAGTGTGATATTCCTCAATCCATGCCTTCTTGCATAAGTATTACGATGGACCTGGGGTTTTATATATGGAAAATAAATGCAATAGAAACCAATTTTTTTTTATTGTTTGCATGGGTTCTTTTGTGGTTGTTTTGCATAAATTTTGATCACATCGAATCTTGGTGGTTAATCGTTGAGCAAAGATTGGAGTCATGGATCATCACCACCTGAATCTAGGCACTCTCTAGAAAATAGGGGTGTTTGAAACTATGAAAAACATTAAGAGGAGTTGAAAGAGTGATATGGGTTACTAGTGAGAAAGTTAGACAAATGACAAAAGAATTAGGAAAGAGGACATGGAGGAGAAAGTCATCCCTAGAATTAGAAAATGGAGGAAGTAGATACACAAACGGAAAGGGTGGAGTTAAGGAAACAAAGTACATGGAGAAATGGAAAAAATTATGAAGGAATTACTAGATAGAGTGGAACAAGTAGAAAAAATATAAAATAATGGTGAATGAAATGGCTCACTCTTACTCACCCCTTTCTCACTCTGTTAGTTTTTATGGGACTGGGCTAGGTTTTACGAGACTAAGCAATTTAGAGAGATGTGGAAGAGGATTCATTAGTATAGTAGGTATCATACCAAGAGAGAAACCAATTAGAGGGTGCATAGGTTTTTAAGGTCAATGTAAATTTTAGGGCATGTCATGTGAATAAACTGTCTTAAAATCCAAATTTTAATTTTGGTTTGCAAATTTGCTGGACAATATGCAAGGAAATGTACATGTCATTTATAATGCCATAGTATTGCATATCCTAAGATTTATAGAGATGTTTTTAGAGTTTTTTTAAAAGCATGGAATGGTTCTATCATACATTTTTTTCTTCGTGTTGGATAGTTTGACCATAGTTTTATTTTAATACAAATATATCCATTCTTGTTTCAAAAAATAAAAATAAAAATTTGTGTTTCAACAAAAACCCTATAAAACTCATAGGTTCACCTTATTTATATAGTTCCATTGCCAATGGCGTGTCCTTCTCATCTGTTACAACATTATTTTCACCATGATATTAATATATGTATCTTTGTACCTTCCTGAATCCTTGGAGTATTTGTGCCAAAAGGCTTGGAAAGAGGTTATGCCTTGTAGAAGCCCAATTCTAACAACCCCAAAGCACCCTTCCTTTTGACAATAAGCATCATAATTGGACAACGCAGGTTGCACATTGACAACAAGCGTCTGCGACACTTATTTATTTTGCACAGAAAGTGTGTCCTCTCCCTCACACCATTTTCTTGTACACAAGATGTCTCGATGCTCATTAAAATGCAAAAAGAGAAGGATCGAGAGCCTTCTAGAAGAAAGCCCTCGTGGAGGCTTATGCTAACAGATAAGCATAAGTGGCAATCGAGCTCCTAACCTATTTGGTTGATCCCTTAACTTCTCCAAGGAATCCTCAACTCCCTTCATCCCCTTTGGCCTATAAATACAACATCACCCTCATGGTTGAGGGAGGACCAAGAAAGCACCCATATGCTAGTGAAATATTTCTAGGATTGAGAGGCAAGGCTGAGATCTTGAGGCAAAGGGGTAGTTGGAAGAAACACAACACCAAGGCACCATGGTTGTAATTTCTCCTTCTTTGTTGTTAATACAGCAACGACTTTCTTTTTCCATAAATGAAGTTTACTCTCATTTATAGCATTTCTCCTTGGTTATTTGCTTAGGTCTAACAAATTATCTTGTGGTATCTATGTGTTTCTTGTCTTTTGAATTTTTTTAGGATATTTCCTCCTTGACAAGTGGGACAATGAAATATTGGAGATGACAAGAAACTTTTGTTGCAGAAGAGGTATAGATTCTATTATTTATCAAGTAATTTGTTTGATCTAGGAAAGAGTTTGCATTTTTGTCGAGTTTTGTTCTAATTCTAAACCATTTGGACTAGAGAGATTTGTCTTTGTGTGCATTGACAAAGTGCCTTGAAACAAAATTAGCAACCATGTTGGGGAGAATCATAGTATTTGGGTTGTTTTCATTATAATTTTAGTTTTCCTTTTGTTCTCTCAAGAGTGTTTAATTTGCCTTGTTTCTGTTATAATTTGCTTCTCAAGGTCATTTAGTTATCCAAGGAATTTTCAACTCATTCACTATTAGTTGAATATTTAGGTAATTTTATCTTTTCAATTCTTATTTGTGTTGGACGCACCTAGGCTATGTTTTTCGAGTTCCTGTGGTTCTCTAATGCTCTTTTTTTATAGTGATAGAGTGTCACTGACGCTCATAGTAAAACTGCAAGAAATGTCACCGATGATGTTTCCCAGTGCACGGGAAGCGTCGACAAAGGGAGTAGGCACTGGTGCAAATCAATAGAATGTGTCATGATAAGTGTTCATTGACCCTTTCACTCAGTTACTGATTTTGGTATTGAATTTTTTTGGGGGGAAGACACACTGTGTTTTTTAGTCTCTATATTGGATAGGATTAGATCTTACTCAATATTTTAATGGATGTTAAAGGGTATATTTTTTCAAAGTTTCATGAGTGAGATATTTTGGGTTTGAAAACTTTGTCTTGGGTTCATATTCTGTTTTTATAGATCTCCTTTAATTATAAGTATTCGCACAAATATATATATATATATATATATATATATATATATATATTTGTATACATTTGTAGGAAGAAGTTTTGTTTTTTTCCTTTTATTTCCAATCTTTGTTTTTTTAACAACTCCAAAAAGAAATTTGGTTTTAATTAGCATTTGTAATTAGAATTTGTAAACATGGGAACGTTAGTTAGTTTTTTTTTACCCTACTAGAGATCTATTTTTAGTAAAGTATACAGAACTTGTGTGTTTGTATTTTCTTCTCAAATTTTGAAGGATTTGGTTTTGATTTTGTATTTTATTCTCAAATTTTCTTCTCTTCTTAAATAGGGCATATATTGAAAGAAAAATTAAATACTTGCACTTTATCACTGCATGGTTTATAAGTCAATTCTTATCATCATTTTGTCCACCTAACCGTAAAAAGATAAAATCAAGCGCTAGTTAGGGTAAAAATTTTAGCAAGATTTTGCGTTGGGTTAGAAACGTGTTTCGGCGTCTTTAAACATAGGAGTTGTCGTTATTTTCTTGCACTGCATCCTAGGGACTGTGTGGTTCTTCCACGTACCAATAAGTATATTGGATAATCTTTTATGAACTCTTGTGGTATATACAAAGGTTCTTTCACGTGCTTAACGGTATATAGGAAGGCCCCTTTCGAACAATTGTACATTAGACAACACTATTATGGATTTGAGCTCCTACGTACCTTGTGTATATCAAGAGACACCAGTAGGATCCTAAGACCAACTAAGTAACCTATCGGTCATCTTGTCGAAGCAATACACCAAGAACAACACTCGAGGAGCTACTACACACATTTTGTCCATGTAATCGGATATACAAGCAAGGGTATGTTCCCAATCCTTCTTGTTTCATATTATTATTGGACCCTGCAATATATCATGAGTTGTGATGACTTGACACTCCTGTGAGGATCCAGACTGTACATCCCACCTACCATAAGTTCGCTTGTTGCTATTAAACTGAGTAGCACTTGCTTTTTGTGTTTATAGTTAGGAGTTTTAAGATAGAGAGTTTGGTCTAACATTCTGGCGGACCAACCTTTAAGACAATCTCATCGCATACAAGGATTGTTTCCTAAATATCCATAAGACCCAACAACCCACTAAAACATGGAATAAGAAATGGATGTGACTCTTGATGTTGAAATAGGAACTCCATCAGAATATGAAGGATACCTATCACTAAAGGTGAGGGATAATTTTCTCCTCCTGGAAATGTCCCTATAATTAGTCTCTCGGCACCTATAGTGATAGGACAACCTTTTGCTCATATTACATTTTCTAGAGAGCCCTTGGGATCAGTTTTTAACCAACCACCACGAGGAGATATGTTCTTGACAATGTTTGGTCTTTTTGCATCCTTATGGGGTACAATTTTAGGCCAGTATATTTTTTAGTTTGGTTCTACAAGTACTACCCAAGCCCCTTCTATGGAGTTAACACCTTGTTCATCTACTAGAAGACCTTTCCCTTATCTTTTACCAAGTGATATTCTTGGTCATTATATTGGGTTTTCTTCTAGTTAAACCATGAATGTTAATGTTCCTCCATCACCTACAATTACATGGCTTAGTACTCACTCTGTGTCACAATTCAGAACTATGGTTGTCTCTCAACTTGCTCAAACGTCAACTTTTAATCCTTCAATGGGAATTTCATTTATGCCTTCCATCAGTATTCCAAATATAACTGAACGTTATTCTTCATCTTTAAGTTCACCTATAGCACGAGTCCAATATACACCTTTTTGTATAATATATCGGGTGCAATGCCTCTCGATGCTGGTCCAAGCGGAGTTGGTGGTCGTGCTCAACAACCATAACCTACTTGAGGTAAACAACATCCACCTGTTTGGGGCCAATTAGCACAACAACCAATTCCAGGCATGCAATATTCAGTTGGGGGGCAATATGCCCAATTACAACTTAATCCCCCTACTGCAAATTTATATACTAATGTCCCTTATCTGGGTGGCATGACCAATCGATTGTCACAACCTGATGTGGTTTATACTCTTCAACTACCAGTGGCCTTTGCTCAACCCTTAGCTTAGAATCCTCTGGTTACCAACAACCACATGTAGATGGTTAGTATGGCTATAATGTACAACCACAACTGGATTATGGACCTACTAGTATTCCTATGCCTTATCAATATTATAACTACCCGCTACTGAATAGATAACTTCCCTTTTTAGTAACCTTAAATTTTTCTAACTTGTCCAAACTCATTAATGATCCCATTATGCATTATCCTTTTTGGCCACCGATACCGGCTAAATTACTATTTGATATACCTAAATTTGATGGCAAGCAGGGAAAAGACCCCAAAAATCATGTTATGACTTTCCATCTTTGGTGGATGATTCCATACATTTGAGACTTTTCCAACAAACTCTTACTAGGAAAGCTACCAAATGGTATATTGAGATTCCATAGCATCCTTTCGATGATTTTAATTCTTTAGCAATGTCATTCCTTACACATTTTCAATTACCAATTAGATTTAAATGGGTATATAATTTTTATCTTCGCTTTGCCAATCCACTTCCACTCACATTTCCGATCATATTCATGAGTGGATACAATGACATAGATTAATCAAAGCTCTTATTCTCGATCAATTATTAATTTATTGGTTTACCAAATATCTCCTTCTACCCACTGCTAGAGATGACGCTATGGGAGATGTTGTAACAGAAGAACAAGAAATTAGACATGCACAGTACCTGGACTTGGTTTATTCCTAGTCTGGAAATATGTATGACTTAATTCCAAATGCTCCTCATCCCACCACAGATCCTTCAATACCTTCCATAGAACCCCCTGTTGATAGCATTGTAGGTTCTGCACAAACAGAATCTATAATTAAATCGATAAAAAATCCAAGTCCTTTGACTTCACAATCTAACCAAACTGTTTCAAATCCCAAGGCTATTTCCACTTCTGTTGTTTACACTAAATTCAATGCAGTACAACCTTCAGAACCATCGGGAACTAAGAAAAAAGGGAAAGGAAAATCCAAAAAACCCATGAACCAGCATAAGGATACCAAAACCCAAACTACAAATGTTGAATCAAAACCCAAGAGTGGCTAAGTTCCCTTTCCTTATATGTGGAGATGATCACTTTGTGAAGGAATGTCCTCACCATGAAGAGAGTAATTAATTTCTTAAGAATACATCCACCCCAGTAGTGTTAACTGGTCCTTTCCCTACACAACAACAATTGATTGATCATGAATCCTTGCATGGACCTTCTTCATCTACTAAAGAAGTCAAATTGATGTCTAGTGAAATGTTTCATGTGACAACTCGATCACAGAGTTATGACTTACCACAAGACAAAAAGAGTGAAGCTGTTTCTATAGATAAACCTTCCCCTTCCACTCCACCTCCTACTAATGGTATTCAAATTGAAAAACTTGTCTCTTACACAGTATTACGTCCACCAAAGAGTATTATTCAAAAGTCAATTTTTAATCCTAGCATGTGTGTTGTTCAATATTACAACATTGTTGAAGACTTGACTCAAGCACCTTGTGTTATGTCCACTCTTGAAGTACTCCAAACTTTCCCAACACAACAAAAAAAGATGTTCTTGGTACTTGGATCCATGGATCCATAAACTTCTAATGTCATTACTTTTAATCTAGAATATTTTATGTCAAGGCTTTCTCACCAACTCGCCTTTCAAATAACTACTAAAATTAGTGGGAAAAATATCCATCGTATTATTTTGGATGAAGTTTCCTCTACTTATTTCATGTATGTGTCTTGTTGGAAAGCCATTAGTTCTCCTACTACCTTGAAGGCCTTTGATGGTCATGGATTCCAACCTTATGAATTGCTATCATCCTTGTCCATAGAATTGGGGGGGGATCTGTATCCATTTAGATCAAAGTTATTTATTCACCATTAGATTATAATATTTTACTGGGAAGGAAATAGGTTTATGATATGCATGTAGTTGCATCTTTTGTTTTTCGTTTAGTCCAATTTTCATACCAAGGAAATATTGTTACCATCAATCAACTGAACTTAAGGACATCAATTCCAACTTTGTGAATAATGTTCCACTTTTAGGGTCCTCTATCCCATAGTATCAAAATGTAAGAGTAGGACTTCTCTAAGACTCTTCACTTATGGGAGTCTTTCCATTAACAAGTCTCGCTCCTCCTTCGTAGGTTACTTCTGTTAATATGATCTCTACAAGTAATAACAATCTATTATAAAGAAAAACGAATGATAATTCAATGTCCTTAAGTCCATTTGAAGCGATTTATCTGTTGATGTATATGTAACTTCGGAATGTATTCTTATATGTATTTTATATATTGTAACCCGATGTTTATTCCGGGATGTTTCTATTATGTATTTGAGTCATATTGTCTTACCCCGATGTTCCGATCGAGAGGATTATTAATGTAAACAAGTCTTGTCAAGTCATTAGGTAAGTCCCCACAGTTTCGGGGCACTTGGGTTATTATACACTAATTAAGGTGTAGGCTCGAGTAAGTAATTGTAAGTTAAGCCTACATGGTTGAGTGCACTTCAAGTCAACGGAAGAATATAAATAGAGAGTGAGAGTCTCTCTATTTTTCACTTGTGAATTACATCACTTGCTCTCTCAAGTGTGGCGCACCTTTGAAGAAGGAAATACTTTGGCTTGACAGAAGACAGAAGGTTGTTGTTGTGTCGGGAGGTCATCTTACTGTTTTGGGTTCACATCTTGTGGTGATACTATCTTAGAGGAAGTTGAGGGTTTTTCTCCATTTATGGTTTCCCCTCCTAAAATATTTGTGTCTCTTGTCTCTTGTGATGTGCTTATGTGATTTTTGTGCTTGTTATTCTCTCAGTGAAAAGATCTTATCATAATGCTAGCTTAAATGTTGAAAAACTAACATGGTATCAGAGCTAACCTGAGAAGAAGACATTATGCAGCTACAGGAACTAGGGCTTCCTATTTTTTGGATCTTCCTCCACATATTTTCAGCAAAAGTATGCTAGGATGTCTCTCCATTGAAGGGTGCATCTTTCTGTCGATGCGGAATTCAATTTCAATCATTTTCAGTTTCGATGTGGAAATTAGGGCTTTCTACAGAAGAGGAATTTTTTTGTGAGACCATCATAGGATTTTTCTCCTCATAAAAACCGAAATTTAGAGACCTGGATCAAGAAATTTGGTTGGGTAAATCTCCGGGAAAGTCAAACCCTAGTTTGACCCCTAGCTAGGAGAAACCCTAAATACTAAAACTGCTAAGTTTTGTTACAGTCGCTATATTCTGATATTGGAGAAGTCTCAGAAGCTAAAACTTGTAGGGACCAAATATAAAATCCTGATGAGCACTTTGTCCAAAGTTTAGCCTCTGATTCGCTATATTCTGGGAGATATGATCTCTCCAAGTTAGGGTTCCATCCTCTTCCAGAAATCATCCATAAACAGGACACCTGGGAAGATCTGCAATATCTTGGGCTACAGAGGTCCAAATGGAATTATTGAAGATTTTCCAGAAAGGGCACGGACTTTAATTTCTTTGGTCCAAAGTTCAGACTCAGAAGATGAACCAGTGACACGTGGCATGCCATTCAACTTCACTGTTCTGAACAGTCCTGTAACAGGTCACCTTGGGAAAAGGACCATAAATCCCAAATGGTAAATCCAATTATGATGAAACCTATGGTGTTGGATCAGGGACATTCTAGGTTACCTTAGTGAGAAATTTTAGACACAGAGAATTAGTAATTTCAGATATATCACAGAAACAGTAACAGGAATTTCTGCAGAAGAAATCAAAAAATTAGGGCTTCCTGTTCCGGGAGTTTCCCTCCACTGTTTTCAGAAAAGGAGTACATTGGACAGCTCCATTTGAAGAGATCTATATGTTCATCCAATATGATCTGAAAGATTCCAAGTTTTGAAAATTAGGGTTTCTGTGACAAACCCTAGATCAACGAACTCCAGGACAAGGACGGACACCTCAAATCGGTAAGATCTAATCCTTTGCTATTTTCATTTGAGGTTCTCATTTCAAAGTGATCTTTCACAATAGCTTGATGATAATCTTGTTGAAGTTGACAACTTCCAAGCATAGAAATATTTTATCTCTCTAAAGAAAATGGATTGGACACCTACATGAGTATAGAGGTTCCAGTTTCAGAGGGAGCCGAGGTTAGAAGCCTTTCACAAGAAGGACTTGGTCAAGGCCAAAGAAGACATCATGCTCATGCTGCAGAGGATGATGAACCATCCAGAGAGAGATCCAGATATGAAAGTGAAGATTCTTCAAGCAAGGATGAATATGTTCTGATATCAGCTCTCACAAGTAACATTATTCATGGAAGTGATGATTGGCTCATAGACAGTGGTGCTTCCAAACATATGACGGGATTCAAGGAAACCTTTGTAAGACTGTCAGAACATGAATCACCTCACAAGGTGAAACTAGGAGATGACTACCAATATCCAATAAAAGGTAGTGGGGAATCTTCATACAAGCTATACTCTGGTAAGTCTCTAACAATGAAAGAAGTATTGTTTGTGCTAGGATTGAAGAAGAACCTTCTCTCCATTTCAGCATTGATGCAAAAGGAATGCGGGATGCATTCATAGATGGTCAAGTCATCATGTGACCAAAAGGAAATAATATCGATGATGTGGTAGTGATTGAAGAACAAGAAGGAGGCTTGTACAAATTGAAGCGATATCCAGAACAAGCCTTAATCCATGACATAGTAGAGCCAAATGAGCTTTGGCATAGAAGGCTTGCACATGTGCATTACAGAGCACTACCTATTGCAAGCAAAGCTGTTGAAGGTCTTCCTGAATTTCAAGCTATTTGAAGGGAAGAACAAAATCAAAATATGACCTAAAGAAACTAGTTGAAGAATGTGAAGATCCAGAATGCAGAGACCATGCAGTCATAAGAGTCTCTCAAATCAAAGAACAACTTGAAGCAGTAAAAGGAAAAGTGAAGAATGCAAAAGTGGTGATGGCCACCTTGAATGGCCTCCCAGGATCGTGGAATTCATTCATTCAAGGAATAAGTGATTACTTTCAGCAGACTACGTGAAGAAGAAGAAGCTCGAATCATAAGAAGAGAAGAGAAGATGGGAGCAATTGAAGATCAAGCTTTCACCTTTCAAAGAAGATCCCTCAAGCAATTAGGAATATGAAGAACTCAACTCTTGAAGAACTTCTTATCCACCTTAGCTTTTGGATAAGAAACGATGCTATTATGAATGAAGAAGACGATGCAGCTGAAGGCTCAAGAAGGAGTCTACCCTCGAAACAAATAAAGATAAGTATTCAATTGTCATTTCATGATATTGTTTTGTTATGCATTTGTTTATATTCAGTTATTGTATTATGCATGATAGGATGTTTGCATTAATGACAGTATACTACTAATATGCATGTGATGGGTAAGTATCTCATGGTGCTATACAACTCTCCATTGCTACTTATCTAGAATGAAACCTCTTTGCTGACATATTGGATTAGTGCACAATCTCAATGATGTCCTGGTAGAGATGGAAGGCATCTAGAAAGTTTCAGTGAGATATGGATGAATGTTGTATTGGCTAAAGTAGTTGCATGATGATATATTTATGCATAAGTATTTGCCAGTATGATTATTCCTTATGAAATGTTTCTAACCATACAATTGCATTTGACTTGTAGGAAACATCGCATACATAATCGCCTACAAGCAAAGAAGGATGAAGACTTGTTTCGAAGAACAAGTGACGACAGTTCAAAGACAAAGAATAATATGACAAGCTAACAGATGGGTGCAAGATGAACTTTTGAAGAATTTCAAGATAGAGGATCTTAGTATCCAGTGATCCTAGATGGATACTACTTGTCACTCCAGTACAGAATGTTTCAGTGCATAGAGTACGGAAGACAGAGGGAGTATGATGCTCTGCTTCAGAGGGAGTGATTGCAGAAGATCCTGAGGTTCGACATGGTACGACAGGATGGGCAGATTACTGATGATTCTAGGCTTTACTGAGAGTAAAGTGGATTCCAACCTTTGATTCAAGGTTGAATGTGGAAGACCAGTGATGCTCATGTTATGTGTCGATGCACTATTGTTCTAGGTATGGTGGTGTGGCAGAATACAGATGGAATATTCCTTGGACAACGGAAGTATGCAGTAGAGATCCTGAAGAGGTTCATGATGATGGACTGCATGGCCTCACCTATGGCATCAAACCTGAAGCTATTGAGTGATGCTTCTTCAGAGATGGTTGACGCTATGATGTATCGTCAGATGATTGGGTCCTTGATGTACCTGAGACCAGATATTTGCTTTGATGTGAACACATTGATACATGTTCACTTGATGGTTACAAAGCATGCAGGGGTACAATTGATTATGGGCTCAAGTATGATGCGAATCAGAAGATTAACCTGGAGGGTTATGTTGATTCAGATTGGGCAGGCAGTGCCATCGACAGGAAGAGTACTTCGGGATGTTGCTTCAGTATGGGATCAGGTATGATCTCTTGGTTTAGCAAGAAGCAATCCTGTGTGGCACTGAGTACAGCTGAAGCAGAGTATGTCACAGCTTGTTCAGCTAGTTGTGAGGCAGTATGGCTGCGGAAGCTACTGTCTGATATATTTGATCTCCAGTTGGATGCTACTTGTATACATTGTGACAACCAGAGTTGCGTGAAGTTGTCAGAGAATCCGGTGTTCCATGACAGGTCGAAGCATATTGAGATCAAGTATCACTATATCAGGGATATGGTGCAGAGAGGAGTAGTGAAGCTCCTGTATGTTGAGACGGAGGAACATATAGCTGATGTATTGACGAAGCCATTGGCTAGGCTAAAGTTCGAGTACTTCAGAGAGAGACTTGGTGTTCTCCAGATCGAGGCTTCCTCCCAGAGACAGTGATGTGTCCCAAAGCCATTCTGACGAGGACCTCAGATGTAAGGGCTAAGCCATTCTGTCATGCGGAGAGGATTCAGTTCCTTCCATGTTAGATATGAGTGCTAGAGATCCAAAGCCATTCTGACGAGCAGGTCAGATGTAAGGGCTGAGCCATTCTGTCATGGTGAGAGGATTCAGTTCCTTCCATGTCAGATATGAGTGCTGAGATTGAGCCATTCTGACGAGTAGGTCAGATGTAAGGGTTGTTCCATTCTGTTCATGGCTAAAGGATTTATTTCCTTCCATGTCAGATGTAACTGCAGAAATCTCTCCTCATTGTGGGTGAGAGTCTTCCATCATTGTGGCGGAGGTGGCTCCTGCCTGGATGGGATTGTGCCATTCTGACGAGCAGGTCAGATGTAAGGGCAGTGCCATTCTATTCATGGCTAAAGGATTTAGTTCCTTCCATGTCAGATGTAAGTGCAGAAATCTCTCCTCATTGTGGGTGAGAGTCTTCCATCATTGTGGCGGAGGTGGCTCTTGCTTGGATGGGATTGAGCCATTCTGACGAGAAGGTCAGATATAAGGGCTAAGCCATTCTGGTCATGGCTAAAGGATTAAGTTCCTCCCATGACAAATGTGAGTGCTGGCCATTCTGTCGAGTAGGACAAATGTAAGGGCAAATGCCACTCTCCGGGAGAGTGGAGGTGCCTGGTCCATTACCAGGTAGCTCAGTCAGGGACTGGGGGCCATTCTGACGAGAATGTAGGATTCAGTTTCTACCAGGTCAGATGTGAGTGCACAAATCTCTCATCATTGTGGTAGGAGGGGCTCCGGCCTGGGTAAGAGTCGTTCATCATTGTGGTAGGATGTGTTCCGGCCTGGGTGAATGTGAAAATCTTTCATCATTGTGGTAGGAGGGGCTCTGGCCTGGGTGAAAGTCA